>ML286804.1:0-38801 GCA_005239495.1 Nicotiana undulata
TTTCCCATAGAAATCGTCTCATCGGGTCCAACATGAGCATAAGTAGCAAAGGCTTCTTTCACAACACAAACATGGCGAGTGGCTCCAGAATCAAACCACCACTCTCTAGGATTCTCCACCAAGTTGCATTCGGTAAGCATGGCACACAAATCATCAACATCATCATGCTTTTCAACCATGTTTGCTTGACCCTTTTTCTTGTCTTTCTTCGGAGCACGACACTCCGTAGATTTGTGTCCGGTTTTCCCACAGTTGTAGCAGTTTCCACTGAACCGCTTCTTGCTTGGGTTGAATTTCGGCCCAGAAGCCTTCTTCCTCTTTTTGTTCTCTTCAACAATATTAGCTCCCATTATTGTTGAACGGCCTCTCCTGTCAGCAGCTTTATTGTCCTCTTCGATTCTCAACCGAACAATGAGATCTTCAAGGGACATCTCCTTGCGTTTGTGTTTCAAATAATTTTTGAAGTCCTTCCACAANGACCTCTCCTTTCAGCAGCTTTATTGTCCTCTTCTATTCTCAACCGAACAATGAGATCTTCAAGGGACATCTCTTTGCGTTTGTGCTTCAAATAATTTTTGAAGCCCTTCCACAATGGAGGCAACTTCTCAATCATTGCTGCAACTTGGAAGGCCTCGTTGATAACAAGACCTTCAATAAAAATTTCATTAATAAACATAATAAAATTAATACTATCAATATTAGTATTAATTATATTTTTACCCTCAGCAAGGAGATCGTGAATAATCACTTGCAATTCCTGGACTTGGGTAATAACAGACTTGCTATCTACCATCTTGTAGTCCAAAAACTTTGCAGCAACAAACTTCTTCAACCCGGCATCTTCAGTTTTGTATTTCTTTTCAAGCGCACTCCACAATTCTTTTGACGTTTCCACGCCACTGTAGACGTTATACAAAGAATCCTCCAGCCCGCTTAGAATATAATTCTTGCACAAAAAGTCTGAATGCTTCCACGCCTCAATGACGAGAAAGCGTTCAGTCTCTGGAGTTTCATCAGACAGCACAGGAACATCTTCCTTGATGAACTTCTGGAGACTTAGAGTAGTCAAGTAGAAGAACATCTTCTGCTGCCAGCGCTTGAAATCAAGCCCGGAAAATTTTCCGGGTTTCTCAGCCGGTGCCAATGCTGCCGGTATTGTTCGGCTTGTTGAGGCATTGGCAGTTACCATCGGAACAGCTTCGTTTCCGTTGTCATTCGTCATTTCTGTAAAAGAATGACACAAACGTTAAAATCACGTAGATTTTAATCTCCAAAAACCACCAAGGTTTTTACTTTCCAGAAACAGTGTATATAAAACAAATACAGAAAATATATTAAATATATTAAATTCCTTAAGATTGTTATATCTCTGTATTTGTAAAACAATTCTGGAAATAATAAAATAAATAAACAGAAATGTAAACGCAAAAAAATTAATCCGAGCCCACTGAATTCATAGTGTTTCCTTAAGGAATTTAATCCCCTCCTAACACCCAAGGTTCTGGATTATTTCCTCCCAGGATAGACCGAATTTCACACTGGTGTAGTGGTACTTCAAACCCCAGTGTTTCAGCGAACTCAAAGTTCGGTAGCAAATCACACTTACTTGCTTTCTTTGAAGATGAAAGTATGCAGAAAGAAGGAGGAGAACTCAGAAATTAGTATGTAAAATCTGAGAGAATGGACTTGTATTTATAGCCAAAGTTGGGCTGAAATCTGAAGAGGTGCAACTCTTCATAATGGCTGTTTTTGCAAAAACGCCCATAAAGTAAATGCCATGACATAATTGGCTATTTACTCAATAATAAAGAGGGAAAATTGAAGGGTAGTTAATTTTCTGTTACAAAACAGAAAACTAAATTCTGGATAATAACTGAAATGGATTTAATATTAATATTTATTTTAATATTAATATTTAGTTATTAAAACAAATATTTAATAACATTTCTGTTAATATTTACTAATAACAAATAAATTTGGTCCAAAAAATAATCTCTCGATCGATCATTTGACCAAATCCAAATCCAAATCCGAATCCGAATCCGAATCCGAAGCCGAAGCCAAGGCCAAGCCGAGCGAGCGACGACGACGACGGCGCGAGGCTTGCTTTCTTCTCAACTCTTTATTAGCTAGAAGAAGAGCAATTGCTTATATACCCATCAAAAGTCCTTTCCTCTTCCTATGTGAGACGATTAAGGAGGGAAACTCAAATATTACTCAAATATTTTATTTTCCCCTCCATTTCCCATTCACCCATTTTAAGAATTAATATATCATTAAATACTTAAAATCCCAACAGGGGCTTCATCCCCATAAAAAATTAATCAAAACAATCTATTATACGCTACTTAGAAGCACAAAATTTGAGTCGAAAAGAATAAAGTTTTCTACATGGAGCAACAAAAATAATGACTAACCTGCAATTTGATCTTTGAATTTGTTGCTATGAAGAAGAATGTAATTCTCTTTGTAATTGTAAAAAAAATTAAATATTCGTTGGTTGTAGGAGATATTAGTCGACTAGCGGACAATATAAAGAATTGAGAAATACCATGAATTAGGGCTTCAATCAATAAAAAAGGTCTCGACTTTTAATTTTAATACATTTCAGTTCTCTTTTAAAATTATTGAGTAATTACCAAGCTACAGTTTGAGAATTTGGATATTATACGAAAGACTTATTCAACAAATTTTGTTTTAATTTGAGGTATCTTTGGGGTTTACGCCTCATTAAAAAACTGCGTCTCAAACGCCTTGGCATACGCTTTGAATTGTAGTGCATACGCTTCTTGAAACTTTCGCCTCACATCATCGCCTCAGAATGTTTTTGATACGTCATTGCCCCGGGGCTCGAAAACGTCTTTTAAAACACCGTTGTGGTCATTGAAACTCAATCATATGCGTGACAAATTAGAGAAAAAGCCAACAGAAATGAGAATATAATTTTCTTTTCTTTGGTTTAACAAGGAGATAATAATTGATACTATAACTGCTGCAACATACTTCTGATCCAGACAAACATTTGGTGGATATAAAGATTCTATATTTAAGGCCAACTTCAAGTTTACACTGTACCGGAATTCAGCTTAAAGTCACCAACGGCTCAACCACTTGAGTAGAAAACTCGTCACTCTTTCACCTTCTCATTTGGATGAATCCAAAATCACATTCTTGTTGGACCGATAGATATTAATACTCGATTCTTTTTTTACTTTTGGAAAATTACACAATCTAAAAAATAATTACTCACAAAATAATATATATACCGGAGATTCGAGCACCTGTGTATGAACTTCCAACATATTACACTGGACCGGTATACTCCAGTATATTATGCTGGAGTTCTAGTATACTTATGCTGGAACTCCATTATATTAAGCTGGAGTTCGAGTATACTTATGCTGAACTCCAGTATAATATGCTGGAGTTCCAGTATACATATGCTGGAACTCCAATATAATATACTGAAGTGTTTTTCCGGTTTATGAACAGTGTTTTCGTTTGGATTTATCTTTACATAAAAAGTGGTTGAATTTCGATTACTTTTGAAAGTGTGGCTATTTTTGAATGACCACCAATAAATCTGACTATTTTTGAATTTTTCCCTAATTTGTCAATTTGCCTCCATCTAGCTAGCATTGCGTTCCCATACCTCAGTTCGAAACTCCGAATTGACTAATGTTAATTGCCGGGAATGTTACATACCTAGCACGTGATATTCAATGTTTACCTTTTTTAGTTTGTATAGATTATAAATTTATTATACATATATTATATATAAATTATACATTTGTCTGCTATTTTTAGTTTAAGAGATTAGGTGGCATCTATTTTGGTTAATTCTTCTAAATTTGACATAATAAAAAAAACGGAAAACCAAATATTTGTAGAAATTGCACGGGGCGCCTTATTTGGTCGCCCCCATTTAACCTATACTCACTTTTTAAAAAAGTTTTAACTGGTATCCACTGTTTAAACAACTTCGGGCCCCTTTCTCCTCCTCCTTTTCCTCCTTCGTTTTCTGAATGCTGAAGATTGAGATACTAGCCTGACGATTCATATATATATATATATATATATATATATATATGCTTGTACCATTAAGTTCAGTTTGGTCTTATTCACAATAATTTAACCTCTTAGATATTTTAGCTTTACAAGCACATTGGTTTTTGGTTCTAATTTATTTGTAGTAATTTGTTTTCATGTCGAAAATAATTTTCATTCTTTAATCTTTAAAATGAACAACATCAATCGTTGTTAATCATGATCTATTAAATTCATTGTTGTTTTAGAACTTCAGCTCTAAGAATGCCGAAGTTCAGCAAATATAAACAAAAATTTCAGCTACTTGAATGCTGAAGTTCATCAAATACAAAACAAACTTCAGCCTTGAAATTCACCACAAATAGAACAAAACTTCAGCTAAAACATGCTGAAGTTCAGCAAATACAGAACAAAGCTTCAGCTAAAACACGCGGAAGTTCAGCAAATACAAAACAAAGTTTCAGCTAAAACATGCTGAAGTTCAGCAAATACAGAACAAAAACTTCAGCCAACACATGATGTTGTTTTATTGAACTAAAGTTTTCCATTTGCACAATGAACTGAAGTTTGCGTAATTGCCTTTGCAAGTAAGGCCAAATTTCATGCAAAAATATCTGAAGTTTTGTTATACTTCAGGCAAAAAGTTTTGCTACTTCAGGCTCGTAAGCCTGAAGTTACGTGAAAAGTTGATACACTTGTAATTTATTTTACAAAATGGACATAAGTTAAAATGTGACCCAAAAAATAAAATAATGAGGGCTAAATTACATAGTAGGACTCTTATTAGAAAATATTTATACAAATAATAGCACTCTTGCTTTATTCCAAAAAAAAAAGCACATTCAATTTACATTTATAGCATTTTAAAAGATTCCTTACCTTGTTTAGTGGTCACCAGTCTCTTAAACATTTACATTTAAACACTAACCCACAATTTAAGGGATTAGTTTTAAGCCATATTAAACTAGCTACAATTCTCTCTCATCATTAATCTGAGTTTCCTAAACTTACATGTGAATTTTTTCTTCAAAAAATAGTTGCTCTTAAAATCACATTTCCGTTATTCTCTCAAACAAAAACACATAATGCATCCATATATTTTTATTTATATTGCATATTTTTTTATGTATAATTATTTAAAAATATATAATTCTGTACATATTCATTGTATATAATATATATTTAATGTATAATTTATGTATATATCATATGCCTCATATAATTATATACCTCATATGTCCATAAATAACATATACCTCATATAAATATTTATGTATATTTGACATATAAAATATATGTGTATATATGAGGTATATGTTATTTACTATTCAATATACAGTAATTGTTAAGTACTAACAAATTTAATATTTATATGCTTATGTATACCATTTTTATTCCTTATGTATAAATATACAGTAAATAAATTTAAACTATAATATACAAATAATATATATGCAATATATAGAAAACAAAGATTACTGGCGTTATATATAATCCAAATGTCGGCGCTAACTTAGGAATCATATTAAGGCGAGGAGCATATTCCAAGTGAAACTGAAACTCTAAGGAAATCAACAATTTTGATGCTTGGTTTTAGGGATATCTTTTAAATATTTCTTGCTAGAAATATAAATATTTAGTGGCCTTTTGTGTAAGATACATTCAGCGGCTATCCAGGTGAAATATATCCTGAAATTTTGCCTACTTATGTTTTTAGCCCATAAGATGCAAATGCCCCCAAATATTAGGAGTTTGGGCCCAGTCCATCAAAGCAAAAATCATGAAGCCCAAAAGTCACAAAATTTTGGAAGTACCAAATTATCAAAAGGGAGATGCTGTCGTGACATAATAAGGAACGCGTGAAGCACAACTACCAAATGATGAAGACATAAAAAAAAACATATTTCCAGAATATTTGAATAGAAAATTACTATTCTAGTACTATCTAACAAGCAAGTTGGCATTATACATTAAATATATATTATATACTTGCTCGATTTATTTTTTTGTATTAAGATTTATACCTACAAAAATGGTGTTCATAATCATAGGGTGGACAAAATGTTGGCAACGTGATGATTAATGTCCTCCAATTTTTAAGTGGTGGCAAAAATGGCGAGAATGACAATTCACTAATTGAAAATTGTCCAGACGAACATAATTAAAATGAATTGAAAAGAAAGAGTTAATTCTTTAACAAGGAGACAATCCTTGATATTTAACAACTACATAACATACTTTAATCCAGACACATAAATGTTTGGAAACGTAAGGTGTTTACTCTAGAATTTGGATAACAATTAAATTTATATGGTAGTTTTAATGATATGTGATTTCACTCAAGTATACCAACTAATAAACGAGAAAGTAAATGACTGAATTAAACTGTAAAACAAATCAAACCAGTATGCAAGTTGAGCCTCGACCTTTAAATAATGTATTCTCGAGGTGAAAGTAGTACAAGAACGATTAAGATAGAATAGTTCTTATGAACAGTAAGCAGAGCAATAAGAAAGAGGGAAATGATTGTATAGCTTTTTCTCAATATACAATGATGAATACAAATGAATGGAATTCCTCTTTATATAGTAGAGGAATCCTAATTAAGGTATACTTCTAATTACAGAAGAAAATCGTATAAATAGTTGATTAATCGCTATTGATTTGATCCGTTCCGCGATTCACGCCACGGTCCTCAACCAACCACGGATGTCACGCCCCTTCCCGTTACAAAGCAATCTCGATATTACTCGAAGGCTATTTTTTCTGGCTTGGAATGACACCGACATCGATCTAGAAAGAGGCTTCGATTTTGGACTCAATGTCTCAGTTCTTTGATGCTACGTCCCAGTCTCGATCAAATAGTAAAATTGGGTAGCCCGGATTTCTACCGTATACTAATAGTCCCCTTGTTTCTTGGAATATAATGATAAGAAATGATCTGAGCTTCGATTTTCTATGACCTCGATAGACAATGATGTCATCCTCGTGACGTAGGCAACGAAAATGACCGAAACGTCCTGTCGTTACAGTGCCCCAAACCATTAATGCGCGTCACTGGGTGGTCGGCCACTAGTGTTGTCGAACCGTCACCGTAAATCTATAAATATGGCTTCTTTTGTTGAATTAAAACTTTACTTTCATGTTCATCAATTCTTCTAAGCTTTTATCTCTCTTAATCTCCTCTCTTTCATCACTTCTTATGTCATCTCCGCTAGTTTCGAACCACCCGAACTTACTAATTTCCTCTTTCTTTAGCTCCTATAATGACGAAAACATCCAAAACCGTTCAACAAAAGGAAAAAGCTTCCTCTTCTTCTTCACGACGGGCTGGCGATAAAACGCCGGCGGAGCCGCTCCTTGTGGAGTATATTCCCGCCCGTGTGTTCTGAAGTCTGACTTCAAAATCGAGAATACTCCATCCCTCCCTGGCCGATGTGAGCACTTATTGAGGTATATCTGCTCGATAACGGTGGGATATCTCGAGGATGTCAAAAGAAGTTGCAACTTGGGGGACAAAGTTGTAGAGAGCCCTTCCCCTGAAGAAAGCATTACTACCACGTTGAAGGGTATCCAAGTGCTTACACTTATCCTTCCACGTTGGTCCCCCTCGATTCGGTCATCATTGACTTCTGCCGTCAATATGAGGCGACTTTAGGCCAAATACACCCTTCTTTTTAGCGCATCGTGATCATGCTCCGGTTCTTCACTAGCAAAGCTTAGGGGTTGCCGTTCACCCTCAACCATCTCATCAGGTTATAAAACCCTTGAATCTTTAGAGGGTTGATTAAACTGCAACGTCGAGCGACCAAGGCATTGTTCTCGAGTATCCACGAGGACAGGGACCGGGTGTGTATGGGTTCGTTTGTTCGGGTGAGGACTTGTGACCTTATCACGAAGGAGAAAATGCCATTTTCTGAGAAATGGAACCCGAAGCGTAAGTAACACTTTACTCATTAATTTCTAAGTTTCCATTTTTTTGCTTCATTTAACATCTTTATTTGCCATGCAGCAGTTGCTTGGATGCCTCGAGCAGTTCCTGACCTCGAGGACTCGAAAGCTGGCTTCGACTTCCTCCTATGATGAGCACTGTTAGCGCGAATTGGAAAAAGGCAAATGGGAAGCAAAGAACCATGGTGAGTTTCCCTCTTCTTATTTCTAAGGCGTTGGCTACATTTATTTTTCTTACTTAGTCCCTTGTGCATGCCTGAACAAGGACATAGTCTTGAGGCCTCCGAGTAGCGAGAAAGAGGCTATAACCGCAGATCAGAAGCTGAGGAAAGATAATAAGAGGAAGAGGGTCTCGACGTCGTAGGACCCCAAACCCAAAAAAGCAGCAGCTCGAAGACCCAGGAGGAGTGTTATCCCTCTTACTGTAGATTCAGTTCAAAGGCTGAGGGAAGAATAAGAAGAGGAGGACGAGGGCGATGACTCGGCGTTGGTGATTCGAGTAAGAGAAAATGGCGAGACCGCCAAGTCCTCTAAGCCAGTGGCGGTTGTCGAGACCCTGCATTGTGATAAGGAGCTTTCGATGAAAGATTCCGGCAAAAAATCTGAATCACCCGAGGTCGAGATAATCCCTTTTCCAACAACAAACATACTAGAGCGGGCTGGTTCCGAGACCCTCAGAGCTGAACAGAGCACCCCGAGAGACTCATTTTGGGGCAGTGACAGTAGGACACTCACCCTCTCTACCGGCTTTTTTCGGGGAGGCCATAAGGGATTCTCGAGCTATAAGGACTCCTGAAATAGGTGGAGTACCCGGTGAGGAGGATCCCTTTCGGGATTGCTTTACAAGGGTTGATGATGCCTCTGATCTCAACGATGCATCAAACCTCTTCGAAGAGGCCCAACCCCTTCTGAGTCGGGTAAGTGTTAATTTGCTGATGTAGTTTTCTTTCACTTTTCATTCTCTCTGTCTAACTTATATCTTTTGTCATATAGGTTTTCTCTATGTATCGGGCCGACTTACTCCAATGTGAGGCCGATCTCCAAATGTTTTCGGAGGAGAGAAATGCCGTTAAGCTCCTCTGTGGGCAAAAAAATGAGGAGATCAGGGATCTCCGAGCTGACTTGGCCAGGGTCCTATGGAGGAAATCGAGCCGAACGAGAAAGTAATAATTCTTTTGAAAAAATACAGGCTCGATCCAAGGGTGGAAGATAACATTTCGATGTCACAGTTGCAGCAAAAAATTGAGAAGATCGAGCTATTCCGGGAGGAGGTCGATCAAGCTAAAGCTGACTGCCATAGGTGGAAGGAAGGCATGGACTGCTTTGCAGCGGAGAAAGAGACCACCTTGGCTCAATTGTCATCGGTCGAAGTCCAACTTCGGAATGCTAGGGAGAAGTTCTCGGCTCAGTCCAAAAGGATCGAGGAACTCGAGGCTAAACTTGATAAGGCCCAAACTAAGTCCGAAAAGGCAAAGGCCTAAGTTGATAAGTCGGTAGCCATATATCTGGCCGATGCCGAGGCTTCCCAAGAACAACTGAGGGATGCTACTGATCGATCATAATGAACTGCTGAGCTGGCTAAGTGCCAATCTCGGAGAAAGGCCCTCGAGGAGATTCATGCCCAAAGTTTCGACCTTTCTGAGTAGATAGCTCAGACAAAGATGCATGAAGCCGATGCTAGACTATTGTCCTCTTCCGAGATGACGATAACGACGAAGGTATTAAGAGCGGGTCTGATAATGATGAGGGGACCGAGGAGAAAGCTTCCCCCGAGGAAGGACTCACTCCCGAGCATAGTTAGGGCTCTTGTAATTTTTCCTTTTCTTTTGTGCTGGACCCTTGTCGGTCCTCTGTAAATACCTTTGTTCAAATATATATAAAAATATTTTCGTTTTGAATTTCGTCTCAATTCTTGCCTTGTGATAATTTCAAATCTGTTTTGTGCCTTGTAAAACTCTTGCATACTTTATGACTTGATTAATAATTAAGACTTCGATTTTAGGCAACTTGGTCGAGGCCACACTAATACTGCTTTCATAGTTGAGTGAGTTTTTACTCGAACTCAAAGTAATAGAACCCTTATGTTTGCATTGAGTGATAACGGACTCTCGAACTGTAGTCGAGTGAGTTCTTACTCGAACTCGAAGTAGTGAAACCCTTAGATTTGAATTGGGTGAGAACGGATTCTCGAACTATAGTCGAGTGAGTTTTTACTCGAACTCGAAGTAGTGAAACCCTTAGGTTTTAATTGAGTGAGAACGTATTCTCGAACTCCAAAATGTAATGGCCCTTAGGCTCTTTGAATCGGACCGATATGGCCTCAGAAGAATGGATTTTTCCTCCTTTTCGGCTTAGAGACTTTATAAGAATTTTGTTATGCCTTAGCATGAATTTTTTACCCATTGGGTTTTTTGAGGTTTAATATTGATCGAAACCCCTTTTATTTTTATGCCTTAGCACAAATTTGTATTTAATCTTGTCTTTAAGATAAATTACACTTACCTCAATTTCCTCGTCAGATTCTCCAATGACCATAAGTGCTTGTTCATCCTCATCCATCTTCATCATCTGAGCTTTCTCCCCAAGCAACGACCATAGCTTGGCAAGTGATTCTAACCTACTTTCTTTCAATTACCCAATACATTTCATGAATTTTTAACCTAAAATCTAGGGTTTTCATGGTAGAAATTGGGGTTTGGGTAAAATTAGGGATTTTTGCATAATTGGAATTTAGACCTCTAATTGAGGTCGGATTTCTAAATAAATTACATAATTGGGCTCGAGGTTGAATGGATGAATGGATTTTGGTCGGAACCTCGAGTCTTGACCAAGCGGGCCCGAGGTCGATTTTATGACTTTTTGGGAAAAAGTTTGGGAAATATGAAGTTATGCATTCTAATTGATTCCTATAGAAATATTTGAAATTAATATGTTAATTGTAGCTAGATACGAGTGGTTTGGAGGTGGATTCTAGAGGAAAAGCGGTAATTGAGCATTGAGTGGCATGTGGAGCGAGACAAGTGTTGTGTCTAACCTTGACTTGAGGGATTAGGAACCATTGATTTATTTGCTATACGAAATTCATATGAGCGGCGTATATGTGAGGTGAAGAGTACTTATGCGCCTCCAATTCATCTGTCTTGCATGTTTCTTTCCCGTTCTTCTCATATTATTTTTTTCCCTGCCTTAACTGTTATATGCTTTACTTGTATTCTCATGCCTAATTGCTACTTGTTAGACGTTGTTTCTCTTTGTTGAAGTATTAGTTATTCCGTAGCTTCATTGTCTCCTATTATTTGCTTAAGCTGGTTTATCGATGCTTTTATGATATATTCTCGATTGGTCTCGCTGAGTAGTATTACTTGTATAAAGTTTTATAGTGTACGAGCTTCCCATTTGCTTTGTTTTGAAGTTTAAGTATTGTGAAGGGTTTTGTGATGAATTGTAAAATTTCCATACTTACTGAATAATTGATGTTGATATAGTGAGATCTGGTTCGCGCTGCTATAGGTGGAATACGAGGGATATATTGAGGAGGAATAAGGGCAAATTGATATTATACGGTGGGATCAGGTTTCATGTCGCAACAAGTGTAATAAGGGTAGAATATGGTGAAATAAGGGTGAACTGTGATTGTGATTATTGTGATATGGTGGGATCGGGTTACACACTGCAACACTTTTATTTATATTTTGTTGTTTATGTTATTAAGAGGAAATAAGGGAGGATTATGATATGTACGGTAGGATCAGGTTGCGCACCGCAATAATCTATATGTTTATGATTTTCTTTGACTGTGTTAGTTGTACTGTATTTATTTCTTGCAAGTTACTAGTTTTACTTTATTCTGCCTTATTTTCTGCTTTAATTATTCACCGTATGCAGATTGTATTACGAGTGTCCCGCCGTAGCCTCGTCACTCCTTCGGCGAGGTTAGGCTCAGCAGTTACCACTACATGGGGTCGGTTGTAATGATACTGCACTCCGCACTTTCTGTGCAGATTTTGGAGCAGGTTATGGGTGAACGAGAGGTTGGATATAGACTTCACATCTAGGAGACCCAAGGTAGTCCTATTGGCGTCCGCATGCCTTGGCGTCCCCTTCAATACCCCCATACTTACTATTTTTCCTTATTTCACAAACAACTGTATTTTCTTTCGGACAAATACTTGTAGTTAAATCTTAGTATGTTCGTGAATTGTGACTCCGGATTCTGGCTAGTAATAATATGTTATTAAAGTTGTTATTTATATAGTTTCGTGTTTATTTTGATTCATTATAGCTTGTTTACTGGTAATCACCTAAATGTAAAGAATTTGCTAAATAACCTCTAGCGTAGGCTTGCTTAGAAAGTGTAATGTTAGGCGCCATCACGGTCCCGAAGGTGGGGTTTCTATTTTGATTCATTATGATTGATGTTGTTGATACCGGGGTTGTCGAATTTGGTGAGAAACAGAGTTGATTTGACGTGATGCGGACGTTCGGTTGTGAAAATAGAGTTTTAAAGCTTTCTTGAAAATTTCATTTGATTTGGTGACCGATTCATAGTTCTAGGCATTATTTTGGTGATTTGATCGTGCGAGCAAGTTCATATATTTTTTGTAGACTTATGTGCATAGTTGATTCAGAGCCCCGAGGGCTCAAGTGAGTTTCAGATAGGCTACGGGTGATTTGAAACTTAAAAAATCTGGTGTGTATGTTGTATCTGGTGTTCTAGTGTATTGTGCGTCGCGATCGCGTAGCCATTCTCGCGATCGAGAAGGGGATCTAGGCTAGGGAGAAATTTTACACTACGCGAACGCGGAGCGATGGTTTTTTTACCCTTCATGAATGCAACCAGCTCAACGCGAACGCGTAGCATTTGGGACGGGGGGTCAATCACTCTTCATCATGAACGCGAGCAAGGACTCGCGAACGCGAAGGCCAGGGGAGCATAGCGTTCGCGAACGCGATAAGAGTTTCGCGATCGCGTACCTACCAGGTGCATCTATTCGCAAACACGCCAGTGTTCACACGAACGCGATGAACACTGCCGCCTAACTATCAAAACATAACCCATAAACGGATTTTAACCATTCTTTCAAAATTTTCAATACTAAGAGAATATCGGCGATTATTCCACAAGATTTTCTTCCCCAAAATTTTGGTAAGTTATTCTAAAATATTTTCTTTCAATTGCCCAATATATTTCATGAATTTTCAACATAAAATCTAGGGTTTTCATGGTAGAAATTGGGATCTGGGTAGAATTAGAGATTTTTTCACAATTGGAATTTAGACCATTGAGGTTGGATATCGGAACAAATAACATAATCGGGCTCGGAGAATGGTAAATGAGTTTTGGTCCGAACCTCGAGTTTTGACCAAGCGGGGCCGAGGTCGATTTTTTGACTTTTTGGAAAAAAGTTTGGGAAATCTGAATTTATGCATTGTAATTGATTCCTTCAGCAATATTTGATGTTATTAAGTTAGTTGTGGCTAGATACGAGTGGTTTGGAGGTGGATTCTAGAGGAAAAGCAATAATTGTGAGCGGCCTGTGGAGCGAGGCAAGTGTTGTGTCTAACCTTGACTTGAGGGATTAGACACCATTGACTTATTTGCTATATGGAATTCATGTGAGAGGCGTATATGTGGGGTGAGGAGTACTTATGCGCCGTCAATTTGTTTGCCTTGCCTGTTTCTTTCCCATTCTTAATATATATTCTTTCCCTGCCTTAATTGTTACATGCTTTACTTGTATTCCTTTCCCTAATTGCTACTTATTAGATACTTTTTTCTCTTTGTTGAAGGTATTAGTTATTCCGTAGTTTCATTGTTCCTATTATTTGCTTAAGCCGGTTTATCAGTGCTTTTATGATATATTCTGGATTGGTCTCGCTAAGTTGTATTTCTTGTGTAAAGTTTCATAGTGTACAAGCTTCCCATTTGCTTTATTTTGAAGTTTAAGTATTGTGAAGGGTTTTGTGTTGAATTGTGAAATTTTCGTACTTACTGAATAATTAATATTGATATGGTGGGATCGGATTGCGCGCCGCAACAAGTAGAATAAAGGTGATATATTGAGGAGGAATAAGGGTGAATTTATATTATACGGTGGGAACGGGTTACACGCTGCAACATGTGTAATAAGGGTGGAATGTGGTGAAATAAGGGTGGACTTTGATTGTGATTATTGTGATATGGTGGGATCCGGTTGCACGTCACTAACACTTTTATTTATATTATGTTGTTTATGTTATTAAGAGAAAATAAGGGAGGATTATGATATGTACGGTGTGATTGGGTTGCGCGGCGCGCCAATCTATATGTTTATGCTGTTCTTTGACTGTGTTAGCTGTACGATAATCTTGAATTGCACTTAAGGATTGGTAATAGCTGAACACTGATGAAAAACGTTGGGTACTGTATTGATTTCTTGCAAGTTACTATTTTTACTTTATTCTGTCGTATTTTCTGCTTTTCTTATTCACCGTATGCAGATTATATTATGAGTGTCCCGTCGTAGCCTCGTCACTCCTTCGTCGAGGTTAGGCTCGGCACTTACTAGTACATGGGGTTGGTTGTACTGATAATGCGCTCTGCACTTCCTGTGCAGATTTTAGAGCAGGTTGTGGCTGATCGAGAGGTTGGCTATAGACTTCACAGCTAGACCCAAGGGTAGTCCTGTTGGCGTTTGCAGGCCCTGGCGACCCCTTCTATACCCTCATACTTACTATTTTTCCTTAATTCACAAACAATTGTATTTTCTTTCGGACAAATACTTGTAGTAAAATCTTAGTATGTTCGTAAATTGTGGCTCCGGATTCTAGGTAGTAATAATATGTGATTAAAGTTGTTATTTATATAGTTTTGCGTTTATTTCGTTTTATTATAGCTTGTTTCCTGGTAATCTCCTAAATGTTAAGAATTTGCTAAACAACCTCTAACGTTGGCTTGCCTAGCAAGTGTAATGTTAGGCGATATCACAGTCCCGATGATGGGTTCCGGGTCGTGACAAAAAGGAAAAACAATAAGACAACAATTAGGAGACCAATTACCTTATCAGGGTAAAGATGGAAAAACAAATCTATACTGTATTAAAAGTACGAAGACCCTTAAAATGTCATATGTCTTTTTCACTCTTTTAAAATTGAGTTCATACTAGACAAAATAGTCATTTTATTATTTTCTGAAATATTTAGTGATAGTCATTTTATATAGAAATCCCTAATATGTAGGAATTTAATCTTTTTCTTATATAAATTTTACTTATATAAAAGTCCTTCTTTATTTCAGCTAGGTAGGAAATATTAATCCTTACTATAATTAAACAATGATTTTTCAACAACACCGTTTAAAAACTTCCTTTCTCATCACTATTATTTAGTACATATTTAGGACGCAAGGTGCTTTTTTTGTGGAGGAATTAACAGACTTTAATTAGCCAAATGAGTGATTATAGACAAATGAATTTAAAATCAAAACGCAGAAGCCATATTTTCAAATATAAATGACAATATGAGGCAAAAATTCCTGTCTCAATACACGATTCTTTTGGGCCCTTTGCTTTCGCGTTGGGCCTACTTGTTTTGATGTTTAAGCCCACTGAAACATTTGTGGCTTTCATCCTAATTTGTCAGCTTGCCTTCGTCCAACTAGCAATGACAGACTTCGAATTTGACAAACAGAAAGCCGAAAAACAAATGTGGAGTTTGGGCCCAATCAGTGAAAGCGCAAGGGATGTTACACAAATAGTCGGGCAGATTCAACATTTAATTTTTCTAGCCGATATATATAAATTATACATTAAATAATCTTGGTTAATATTCTGGCGACCCTTAAAAAGCGAAACATTCATTCGATAATACAACAACAAGAACAACAAAAAAAATTAGTATATAATTCCGCAGGTAGAGTCTGGGGAGAATAGTGTGTACGCTGACCTACCCCGGAGGCGGATCTAAAATTTAAATTTTACGAAATCTACTTTTTAAATTCTCAGCACTGAACTCATTGCACTATTAAAATGATGGATTCATATCTAATATTTGTTAATATTTTAGTAAGTTCTTACACACACCCTCCGAAAGTTATATTTTATATATATATATATCGAAAGTTATAGGTTCAGATGAACATGTAGCTAAAGGGTTACATCCGCTCCTTCTTACTTTAAAGATAGATAGGATCTTTCCCAAATATTCACTTGATAAATTCAAAATTTTGCTTGTTAATAAGCAACAGAAATTTCACCAACTCTTCCCTTTAGTTCTCGATTTAAATCATAGAAAATCCACATTTGAATTTATCTGAATTTTAAGTCATATCCATAATTTATGCCGATAAGTTGGTTGGTTAAAATAATATTATTGTTGCACAAACTAATTGGTCCATGTTAATGTCACCTGTGGTAATGTTTATTGAGGGCTATTAGATATATATTATTCGTTTCTACACATTATTATTGGGTATTTTATCTTCATTTTTCAAAAGAAAATGTGCAACAGTTCCGTACAATTGAAGGTCCATTTTTTATATTTTGAAATATAAGTAAGAGACCAATTTATTTTGACAACAAATTTTAAGATTAAGGATGTTAACTGTCACAATCAAAAAGTACAAAGAGTATTATTTAACAAACATAAAAGACATCTAATTTAGACTAAAAATCATAAATAATTGATTAAAAGACCATACTAATACTAGTTCAGAAAAATAGACAGATAAGTGGTAGCTTTTCCCTTTTCTTCTAATGTTCTATTGTTGTTAAGGAAACCGTTTACACCATTATTTTAGGGATAATTAATGCAAAACAAATAAGGGGAACACGCAAAAAAGTTACTTTTTACTCCCTCCGGCCCGTTTCACAATAAGTTACCAGTTTATTCTTTCATTTTGGTCCAAAATAAGTGTCCATTTATATAATCAAGAAAGAATTCAATTTGTTTTTACAAAATAACCCTTATTTACCTATCCCCAAAAAGTTATCTTACTCTTCACATTAAATATGTAATTAAGGGTAGTTTAGACATACTAGGTATTCTTTTAATAAAATTTAGTATTTTCTTATTGAACGTGCTAAAAACAAACTGGTCACTTACTGTGAACCGGAGGGAATAATAAAATGGGTACAAACTAATTTATTGAAGGGCAATTGCAGTTTAATGTTTACCTTAATACATCACCACGTTAAAGAAGACTGAAACTTGTATAAAGTTTTTCTTTTATAAGGAGGAGTTCTGTTATTGGTGCTAGTATTGTAACAGAAATTAATAACACTAATACCATAATGCTAAATAAGCCTAAACACAAAATAAATATTAATTAAAGGACGATAGCCATTTGGGAAATAGATCAGATATTAGTAACTTCCCTAATTTTCTATTTTAATAATGTTATATGGTTGTTAACTCTTTCCTAATTCCCACATCCCTCCCAAAAAAATCTTAAAAAAAGAAAAGAAATAATACATATCAGCAAGATAAACAATAAATAGTATATTCCTACAACTACACGATTACATCGTAAGTGGAGACAGATCTAAGATTTTAAAATTTTAAAATTCTGAATAATTTTTTTATTTATATTAATTAAATTTTGAACACAAACATAAAGTTTAGGCCAAAGTTATTGAAGTATTCCAAACTCATAATTCAAATTATGGCTCCGCTTCAAAGGAGTAATCCATTTTTCTATATAAGGACAATCCTGTCAAAACATGTTCAATTTCTCCACAGAGAAAAATTAATGTTCTCTTCAGTAATTAGTGCTACATGCTATAACAGAAAATACTAATAATAGCATTTGTAACCAAATAAGTCCGCACACTAAATAAGAAATAACTCCAGTTCTCATTCAAGTAACACCATTTAACTAGTAGAGTATTAATTCATGTCATTTTCTTCTACCATTTACAAGTCATTCCTTCCTTTCCTCCAAAAAAGAATGTAAAATAAGAAACGTTACATATGAAGCAAGATATGCTATAATTACTAGTAATATGAAAAAGTATACACATTGTGGCTGATAATGGGGGCATTTAGAAAATACGAAGGACATCTAAATGTCCATTTAAAGGAGTCTATAGTAGAATTCAATTAATGCAAATACAGACTATCAAAAATTGAAATCAAAATTCACTGGGTGAATTCTCTCCAATAAACACACCATTACTACAAATATTATCATTTGAAGTAGGCTACATACATTAATTTTCTCTATAGAAGCACAGCAAAAGAAGTTGAAGCTCAATTCTGGTTTATGCCGGTGACAAATTTTAAAATCAATCAAGGTTATATAGCCTTTTTGTTTATTAAATATTGTTGCATATTTTATAATCGGTGACCATAATTAAAATTGAATTCATTGTATATTCTAGTCTATAATATTTTTCTGACTTAGAATAATATTTTGATTCGTAATGACTCATCAAATGCAGGAAAATGTCAGTAAGAGCTATGTGGTTTGTTGCAGTTATAGCCATTTTGCCATTCCTTTTTTGTGGTGAAGGCCAACAAGTGAAAACACCTCAGGCAATTGTTGCTAACGATGGCTCCGGGAATTACACCACAATTATGGATGCCATTATTTCAGCACCAAACAATAGTGTAAATAAATACTATATCATAATTAAACAAGGGACGTCTTATGAATATATACAAGTAGATAAATGGAAAACAAACATAGTCCTAATCGGTGAAGGCATGGACAATACCATAATTACAGGAAATAAGAGCTACGGTGGAAATGGAATCACCACAAGTCTCACTGCTACTGTGGGTAAGTAATCAATTGTTACGTTATTCAAACTATAGTATGATTTTATTTGAATTTTAGTGATGTGAATATTCTTTGTTGCATTTCAATTAGGTGTCAATGGGAAGGGCTTCATGGCCCAAGATATCACATTTAGGAACAGTGTTGGACGAGAGAACCAACAAGCAGTAGCATTACGAGCAGAAGCCGACTTTCTCACTTTCTATAGGTGTCGGTTCGACGGCTTTCAAGACACATTATACACAAAAAAAGGCCTACATTTTTACAGGGATTGTGAAATATTTGGCTCCATAGATTTCATCTGTGGTGATGCAACAGCCGTGTTCCAGAATTGTTTGATTGAAGCACGATTGCCACAGCCCAAGCAGTACAATACAATCACAGCACAACGGAGAAAATTTGCGAACTCAACAACAGGAATAGTGCTACAAAATTGCACATTAAAAGCAACAAATGAATTGGAGACAATGAACGTTACTACATATTTGGGTCGACCGTGGGGCAATTTCTCTAGGACAGTGGTCATGCAAAGTTACATTGACCAGTTTATAAATCCAAAAGGATGGGTTGAATTTACAAACAAGTCCCTAGTTCAGCCATCCTATCTTGAGTATGAGAATAGAGGACCAGGAGCAATTACAGAAGGACGAGTGAAGTGGGCATCTGCCATTAAAGATCCTGAGATTGCATCAAATTTCACTGTGAGACACTTCATAAATGGCGACAGATGGATTCCTGCCGATGTTCCGCATTATTTAGATCTTGATGAATAGAGTCAGTGTAATTACTAGTTATCAGAATGCAAATATAATTTACATGTATGTTAGAAATTTTCATGATGTCAACTTATTTGAAATGAATTAAATAATCTGATTTACTATGCAACAATGGAAGTCGAGCGGATTGAACTAGCTAGTTAAGTATTAAATTGCTCGTGAATGTTGCATCTTTGACGAGTTTTAAACCTAAAAGTATCTCATTAAGCCTGATTATAAATTATTTCCGAGCACGATACAAGGTAGTATTGTTAATGAATAATTCATTAGAAAGATCATTTAACATTTGCGACTTACAATAGCGATTTTCAAAGTGCGAACTACCTCCAATCCCCCCCAAAACTTCACCCAAACCTTCCTCTCTTCGTTACCAACACTATTCCAAGCCCCAAATCCTTTAATTCTCCCTCAAACTCCACGAATTTTAGGTCTAGAAAAATTCTAGCCGCCACTCTTTTCTTCAAATTGGAGACGAACCAGTCCTCCCCTCCACCCAAGAGTCACACGGATGTGTTTGGACTATCTTTTCCCATTGGTTTGAAGCCAAAACTCCGGCGAAGATTCCGGTCAGTCACCATTCGACCGTTCACCACTGTCCAATCCACACCACGCTCTCTGACCACTACTAAATGATACCCGAGCCACCAATTTGAGGCTTGGCAGAGGCCTCATCTCGGCAGTGACCGAGCGACGCTTTTGCAAAGCTTCGAGCTTGGTGGCCATAGTTCGTCGTCTCAATTTCACGTCAGCGATCGTGTAACGAAGTTTGGATCCGAACGTACAGTAAAATCGTAATCCCCTATCCCTTCACTGATTTTCTGTTTTTTCCTTCATAATTAATTTTAGGTTTTAGTTTATGGTTAAGTTTTGTCTCGTTTTTTTTTATTTTGTTTAGTTCTGATTGCATCGTCGTTTAGTTAGTTTTGTTGTGATTAATTACTTTACTGTTAATACGTGCCTTAATCATCGATTGTCGTCTCTGATTTTTTGCTACGTTATTGGTTACTTTCTAGATAATTAAATGTTGAATTTTCTGGTTATACACTATTTTAAATCAGTTTGGTTAGCTTGTGAAGAGTAATAGAGGAATGATTGAGTAGAGTAAATAGTTGGTTGCTTTTACTCTGTTTTCTTGTGTCTGAAATTGGTGAAAAAGAACAGTCATTTTCTCCTTTTGGACAGATTTTTGGTTAAGGCAAAACCTAACCTCAAAGACCTTCTACTACTATTGAAAATGATCAGCTGAATACATTGCAGTAGGCTGAAAATCGAAAAAAAAAAAACTTTCAGAAACATAAAAGCTAGTAAGTCATTTCTGGGTTCTTTTGTCCTTCAAAGGTTGCTATTCTGATGTGTTTTTTTGGTCTTTCAATTCTTTTTGCTGGGATTTTCTAGGCTGTTTTGCTGCTGTTGGTGTACGATTCTTGCTTTGTTTGATAGTTCACTGTGGTTCACTTATTACACTTGCTGTAGCAGTAAGAAATTCTGCATTTGAGGTAACTCTCGGACCATTCTTGTCGCTTTAATATCAACATGAATAAAAGCATAATTTTGTTTTGGGGGATAATATATAATTAACCGTCGAAGTTGTAGCTAATTGCTAGTTGCACCCTTGAATTTTACAAGGGACCTATGATCCACTTATATGTATTCAAAGTATAACACCAAGAGAATGACAAGCCTCAACAACCAGAAATTCCATCAGATTTTAAACCAAAGGAAGTATCCCGATATAGAACCCAAACAATACACTGAAGTGGGGAGAGAAAAGAATCTGGCCGGAAAAATATTCTGCAATCGAAAGTGATGTTTGGCAATTGAAATATATAACCCCATTCCCTGTCATCCTCCTTAAAATGTGACCAGATTTTTTAGAGTTTATAAACTCTTCCTTAAGATCCATAAAGTTTCCATAAGGTTCATTTTTTTTTCCAGCAGCGCCATAGTCGATCAATCAAGATAAAAAATTTCGTGCATTTTGCGACGCCTTTGTTCTCTGTGTGATGGCGTTGAGATGAAATTTTTGTTCACGTAAAATGTTCACGTGGCAACGCGTGTGTATCACCTACTGCCATTGTAGTGGTCTTTATCTTGAAAGGAGGTAAATGATACATCCGAAATAAGAATAAGGGGGTCATAGGACCCCCGCAAATTACAAGGGTGCAACTGGCAAATATCTACAACCTCAATGGGGTAATTATGGTTTATCCCTTGTTTGGGCTTCACTTGACTGAGTTACTTTGAAGTTCAATGTGTTGTCTTCTACTAAAGCTACATAAATGTTTATTTACTGGTGTTAATGTTCAAGTAAGTGTGATATTTGTTTAAGTTCCAATTTATATTAAAAGTTGGGAAGTTGAAACTGATTATGTTTGTGTTGGCACTCATTTAGTTCTTGAACAACTGCTATAAGGTCGAACTTTTACTCCTATTGGAGTAGTATTTTATTATGCCATGAAGAATGACTTTCTTATTTCTTAATGTCCACTGTTGTTGGGTTTGAACATTACTTGGAAGAAGCTAACTTTTTTATTGATTATTTTGTTTAATATTGTTGACTTGATAGCTAGCATGGTAATTGGAAAACGAGATGTGAGATGTGTTAGGACTGCATAGTTTACCCATCGATATTGCAACGACTGCGATCCTTATTACACACCTCTCGTTCACCGAAAACCTTTTACACACTCAACCTTTCAGAAGCGTTTTTAAGACACACCGCTTTTGAACTTGACCAATTTTTCAGATAACGTGAAGGCACATCCAAATTGGGTTGTGAGACGTGTCATTAATTTTAAAAAGGGAAAAGATATTAGAAAGTACAATTAAACCCATCTTCTTCATCTTCCCATTTTCTATTATAAGTTGTTTGTGAGAAAGTTTTTACGGACACCAAAATTCAACCACACTATCTAAATAACTAGCTGAAAAAAATCGAGCAACAAATCGAGTTCAACAACCCAATAATCAACAAGACCCAGTTGAATTTTCAAACTTTTTCAACACCCCGAAAATGATGGATTCTAGATTTTTTTCACCAAACCTACTATACTCCAGCCAGTTGTTTGTAGGCATGCGACAGCTACACTTAGAAGGTATCCTAATTCCTATCCTATCTTTCCAAAGGGAACTTTTGTCCAAAATTACTCTCCAAAGTGCAAATAATCAAGAATTTTTCATACGCAATATGAACCAGCTGCATCAAAGTGAATAAGTGCAGCCTTTGCATTAAAAAATATTTGCATGGTAAAGCTACAGAGAAATACATGTTTAATGGGGGACAAGTCAGAAATACATGTATGTATAATCAAATTTAGAAATTATCATAAAAATAAAATGCCCTTTTGATACGGTAAGAATAATCAGTCTCATCATGTGTTTCCTGGAACATAAATCAATTTAACAATTCGGTAATAAACTCGGTAAGCACCGTGTCATATCAATTCCTTATGTTTGGGAGGTTTTCAAGAAAGGATCATGTAATATGTATCACTGTGTGCTCTCCCTCGTAAAAAAGAGTCAAATATAATTGTAGGTCCATACTCGAGGGAAAAATGTAAATGTATGCTAGTTTTACCTTCCCACTAGCGAGGGCTACTGTAATTAGTAATATGTAAATACAAGGTGCGCCAAGTCTAACGAACCCGCCGTTAGCTTCGGGATCCTTCAAAGTCTCCTCTCATTTATACTTTTCTTTGTAAACTATAAATAGTCACATGAAAGTATTTTCAAAATAGTACGGCCATTTTAATTCTTATCAAACCATGTAATCTAATTTCGGTAACAGTAATTATATCTAGTAATAGTGAGAATATTCTAAATAATTGTAAATCTCTCAAGTAAACTATTCAGTACCATTATCAAGTAAAGGACTTGTCCCACATGAAAATTTCAAACATTTAGTAACACATTTTATTTTCAAAATAATGTATAAACCATGCAGGTTATAAAAACACAAATTGCGGTAAGATCACTACTCACAGTACTCATGCCGAAATATTGAACTCGTCAGCTTGGACTACCTTGTACGACTTCCTTCAATCAATCTATAAAACATATACAACAACAACAACAACAACAACAACAAATCCAGTTTGATCCCAACATGTGGGGTCTGGGGAGGTAGTCTGTACATGTACCTCACCCCTACCTAATGCAGGTAGAGAGGCTGCTTCCAATAGACCCTCGGCTCAGAAAGGGTAAGAAGAAGAAGAAAGCAAGGGAAGAAATAAATAAAAAAATTAAACTTAAAATAAAAAAGTATCCAATAATAGCCGCATGGCATACAATACCGGAGGCGAACAAAACCACATACTATAATAAAAATCAAAGAATATGAAGGGAAATGCATGCTACTAAGCATATCATTGATCACTATAAAATACCTACTAACCCTCTACCTTAATCCTCGACCTCCACACCCTCCTATCAAGTGTCATATGCCCTCAAGTTAAAACATATCTCATGTTAATTTTCTTGCTTAAGCTAATTTATAGCTACTTTAGAATACGAAGACCTCAAGTTTCATATTTAAACTTATTTCGTCAAATTATATTTACTCATGGTATGAGTAATTCAACTAGCACATAATTTAGCTCACCCATATTACATAAAAGTCAAATTCATGATCATGGGCCTTTTAAAGCTTGGTTTTCAATCTATTTGTTTTCCCTGCGTGAGGAGTAACTGAAGAAGAGGCAAGAATTTCCTTCTTTTCTTTATTCTTTATACGGAAAAGTGTTAAAAATATTCCTATACTATCGAAAAATACCCCTCATTTATCTATGGGCTAAAAATACCCCTACATCCATCTTAATACTCTTAATATTGTTATATTATCCAATTTAGGTGAAACCCACACGATTTTCCTTAGAAGATCTCACACGCCTATGTTTGTCAAATAATAGTTGTTATCCTTAATGTTATAAATTTTATAGAAACTAATTTTAACATTCGATTAAACAACATAAATTTGTTTCTAGAATTAATTAGGAAAAGACATCTATAAAAACTACGAAAAAGTAATATTCCTAGCAAGTTAGTTTTAATATAAAGATTGAATATGAAGGTAAAGAGACAAAGAAGACAAGAACTTGTAAAGCAAACTTTAGGATAAATTATTAAGTAGTAATTATGACAACATCTTATAATTAAGATGAAAGCTTGTTTATCCTTCTTTACTAAATTTTTTGTTTCAGGGCACAATACTAACAGAGGCGCGTTTACAAATTTCTTAACAAGTTTATCAAAGTCACTGTTGTCTCAACAAAATGAAAAAAATCGTCGCTCTTTGATTTCAATGGAGGCTTGGGAATATGCAGTTCGGTGCATGATTCTTCACAAGAGCTGGAATCATCAGTGGCTTCTATTGCAGAATTTCCGGCAAAGAAAAACTCATTTGCATCTAAATATTTAATAGAAGATGTAATGTCATCCATTGCGTCATCATAATTGTCCTTACAAATTTGAAGACATTGCTTGAGAACGGCTTCTTTTGTTTGCTGCAATAGAACTAAGACTTCATCATAAATGTTCTTAGCCTTAGCTAAAGACAATTGAAGCATAATACGTGTCAAGCCTTTTTGATCAACAGAAGAGCTCTTTGGGTCCGCTCTAAGTGATTCGACACATAATTTGTAGTCACTGGACTTTCGACAAACATCTTCAATCAAATCGCCCATCGAAAAATTTACAAAAGAGAGAGAGATAAAGAAGATCACTAGTAATATTTTCATTGAATTCATTTTTCATATATTTTTCTGAGTCATGAATGAGTTATTGTACTGTTTTTATAGTATATAATATTCACATTTATGGTTCTGCATTAATGGAGAAGATTGTGCCGATATTAGTGCATGGAGATTGTAGGAATCTAAATCTGCTTTTATGAAGGAAAAACAAATTATTACTAATAAAGTGTGTGTTGTTATCTTTTAATTTAGGAGAGAATCTATAATTCGTTCCTTTGTACGGTTTGCAATAAAAAGAATTCTTTTAAATGACAAGTAAATCTAGATAATTAATTGTGCAAAAGTAAGTTCAGAATATGCAAAGATTTTAGTGTTATTTAATAGATGTTCAACTTCTTTATTGTTTTTCCTTCCATTTAGACCTCAAAAACTTCAGAAACGTTATGTTGAAAAATATATAAAAAAATATGATATTCAGTTCATGATTTCAAATTTAAGATTTGAAAATCTTTGCGCTTTTTGAAAATTAATCATTTTCTATCATATTTATTACATCTCATTATATCTATTTCAGTAACAAAACAATTAATTAAAATACTAACACTGTTTGGATTATTGTTCCCAATTATTTTATAATGTATTGTATCGTATCGTTTTATGAATACAATGTTTAAATAAAGTGTATTATTTTTTATTGTCAAATTAGTTTTAGGGTACGCGCTTTACGCATGTACCTCATATTAATAAGTATAATTTTTTTTAAAATTATAATAATATTATTAAACTATGTATACCTAACGTGCAATTGTTAAATATCATTTTGAAAGTATTTCTAAGTGTTGACGTTGAGTTAAAAAAGTATCACAACCGTGAATGATAATTTAGTATTTATTAGAATATGTTTTTATATAAATTTTATAGAACATGTATTTAATTAAAGAGCAATGACATACTATTGGACACCTAGGGAATCCGACATAATCTTTCACAAAAAGTCTTTTTATTTCATTTTTACTTTACTAAGATACTTTAATTATATTAAATGAACTGGTTTTAAATTTATGATATGTTATAATTTTATAATTAGCAATAGAAAAATCAGAGGAGTGTCTTATTAGAATATGTTTTTATATTTTGGTATATAAATTATCGACTCTAGTTATAGTTTCTTACTTAGATTATAGATTTATATCCGTCACGAAATTAAAATTAATTAATTCTACAAGATTAAATTATTTTAGTAATAACAAAAAATAAATAGAGAAAGAGTTTTTGTAAACAATATGTTTGATTGTCTGGACATACAATGGTATGTTTATTGTTCTTTAATCAAACACTTCTTCACCTTTGCAAACACAGAATCTACAATTACATATCTTTATTAAATTGTACTTAAAATTATTTTTACTTTTTTTTATTTTAAAATTTCTGTTTTATTTTTCTGCACCCCGCCCCCTGCCCCCAATCCCGGACAAAAAAAATTTATTTTATTTTATTTTTAATTTTTAAATTTCTGTTTTTTTTTTTTGCACCCTCACCCCCTTCCCGGGGAAAAAAAATACTTTTTTAATATATTTTCAATTTTACTTTTTTAATCTTTCGGTTTACAAGTTCAAAATTTTACAAGTTCCAAAGTTATGAGTTCGGAGGTTTATGTGTTTCGAAGTTTACGGGTTTAGAAATTCTAAAAGTTTACTGGTTCGAAATTTCGCGGTTTTGAAAGTTTTGCGGTTCAAAAGTTTATGAAATTTATGGGTTCGGAAAGTTGTTGGTTCTAAAGTTTATGGCTTCATGTTTATTGTATCAAAATTATTTATGAATACTCTTGAGAAAATGTTTTCCTTATTTGCGTACCAAACATCGGAAAATAAATAAGATTACTACTTGTTTTCCAAGAAAACATTTTCCGTCATATCAAACACACCCAAAGTATTGAATTTGAAAAGGCCCTTCACCATTAGGCTTTAAAGTTCTCTATATATATCCACAACCATATCGTTCAGCTTGCTTTGATATGTGTAAGTAGATTTCATGCCTTTTTGTTTTCAACATATATCTTATGTCTGATTTTTTCTTTTGTTCCACTAGAAATATTAATCAAGTTTTTGTTCAATCAAAAATCTTTTCTACATGTATTTTTCTATATTAATGGTAATTCTCTATTTTGTTTTTATAGGTTCAAGAAATGGCTGAAGTTTTGTATACAACCATTCTAGAGGTCCGGTCCCTGGTATTTGTGTTGCTTTTCTTTAGAAAGAAAAAAATAACCCAGCCAGCTCATCGGATTGTTGACAATATTTGGACTAGATTTGGTCTTGTTGACAATGAGTTTTGTTGGTCTTGATATAAATCAGAACAACACTATTATTTTGGAAAGCTACCAAATTAAATTATTTGAAGGAGTGAAAGTTCATAATCAGAAGAAAAGAATCGGAAGGACAAGAGCGTTGTTATTATTACAAAAAATAACTTGCCTCTAAAGAATAACCACTAGGTGATAGTTTCATAATGAATAAGGGGTAAAAAGAGTGTGTACATTTTCTTATTATGATAATGTTGGACAATAACTAATCTTTAAGTCCTGAATATGAGGTGTGACAAGAGACAAATTATATACAGTTATATTATTTGACCCTTATAAAACTTCTGAGATATTACATGCATTTAATAAAACCTTTAAATACAATAATAATGACAACAAACTCACTATATTTTCATATAGTGAGGTCTGGGTAGGGTAGCGCGTATGCAGTCATATCCTTATCTTGTAGAGATAGAAATTTTATTTTCAATAGGCTCTCGTTTCAGAGAAGCTAATAGTACCTTTAAATAGGGAAGGGAAAGAGAACCTAGACTATTAAATAGCAAAATGAGAAGAGAAATATATCGTGGTTGAAGATTGAGTAGCAATATAGAGCGCGGATCAATTCACTAGTTAAAAAGTAAGGGAGATACTACAAGTAGTTAAAATTGTCACATCACGTTACTTAGAGCCCGAATCACAGGCTCAAAACCACAGAACACCTTAGGTGTTTTGATTCAACAAAAAACATAAAGAACAAGTAATTACTCAAAGCCAACTCTTTATCAGTTGATCACTTTCTTGATATTTTAATCAACACACAAAATCACACACATTACTATCCTTTAATTTATTGAAATGAAAAGCAAGTCATCAAAAGTCTCATATTAGTAAGGCACAGGGACAACTTTTGGTAAGGCCTCAATGGGAATTGTCTGAAACTTGCAATCAACCGATAACAATTGGTTCTCCTCCGTTGTTATTGTTTTGATTATCTGAAGCAGAATTTGTTCATATTCTTCTCCATCCTTCCACCCATGGATCTCTGCTTTTACAAGTTCGCGATTTTCATTTATTAATTTCCAGACTGGAAAATCTTTCCTTGGCATTACAAAATCTTCTTTTTTGAGTTTCAAGCTAGGGCAGAAATCACCAGCTCCGTCACCAAGATAAATCATTCTTTTCTTCCCTTCCATAGCTAGAGAAGCTTGTATTCTCTCTATAATGAGGCCCTGTTATGTTTATTAACAAAGAAATCCATCCATTAGGATATATTAATTGTTTATAAATCTAAATATTATACTTATAAAAATCAAATATAAAGAGGAATTTTGCAGGTCATAGGCTTGATATGAAAAGAGAGATTTTGTATTTTAGCATATTCAAATAACATTAGGAAAACTAATACTCCACTACTATCTAAAAAGAAAGTTATGAGATTAGTATAAGATGTTTACACCAAAATCATATTAATTTATCACGATGATAATTAAGTAATAACAGTATATGTAAAAACACGTGTTTTAACATCATTGAATTTGATAGACAACGAGTAAGATTAAGTTGTTTGTTGTGTTTTACCTTGCACATGTTGGGAGGACAAAGATTACAACCGTGAGATGAAGTGTGAAAATCATGGTAAGGTTGGATTCTAAGTTTTCCTTCCTCGTCAACATATCCTGGGTTTGAATTAATCTCCGAGAAGCAATCCATTATTCCCAAATGCTTCAATATTGTCTCAATATAGAAGATATTTGCATCACTTACTACCCTTAATTCACACCTACAAAAAAACAAGCATTGATTTAATGTCCATGAGTCACTATGTTTTTTAACCAAAAACATAGGAAATAAATGCCTGAAAAATTGAGAGGTACATACCCTAAAGCATGAGCCGCTTTAATGGCTGGTACCACACGGGGAATTATAGGTGCCCGTTTAAGCACTTCTTCAATGTCCGCAATTGTTTTGCCTTGTGCATGGAGCTCCTTCATCATCTTGTCCTGTAATTTGTGAGAAACTCGGTAAATTAGAAAAAATCAAACTAATAAATGCACGACATGTTGTCTTGTAGTGTAGTTTGAAATTGTAACGTCGGTTAAACTATTTGATTTGATGTATACACTCGAAATTCACGTCATTAAATTGGAAATATGAAAAGAAAAACTAACCATGACAGAATTCCAGGGCATGGTAGGGAGAAGTTGATTGAACAAATCAGTAGCACCTAACTCATCCACCACCCAATTATCGCTGTCCAAATCGATAATCGTCTTGTCGAAGTCGAAAACCACAACAATTCCGGCCATTTTTCAAGTTTTTAAATAGAATAAAAGGAAGAAAATTTTCTTTGGGTTCAGAACAGAATCAGTTGTTTGAAAACCTGGAGAAGAAGGGCTATATATATAGGGGAAAAGAGTTGTAAAATTTTTGTTCATTTTTGAATTAGGAAACGGTAAAAAAAAAAAAAAGATGCCAAGGAATATTACGCTGTATTGGGTTTTACAGTTTGTGGTACGTTAAAGCAAAGCCATTCAAATCCCTTTTTGCAGTTTTGTTTCTTTTCAGAAAAGTCATTACCGTTCTGCTACTTTTAGCTTTTGGAAAATATAAGCCGTTAGATTTGATAGACACGGGTTTCGAACGGATCATCGTACGGCTAAAAACGAGGTTTTTCCTTTTGGTATATTACTTTGGTTTTGATTAGCACGGGCGGATTTAGGGAAAATTAAGCGCGGGGAATATGAGAGAATATTCGAGTATGAGGAACTTAATTCTCCAATTTAGGATGGAATATTCCGTTTTTGGGTTCCGACTGCGATTCTCTGCGGCCCATCTTCTTAAGGTTAAATTTGTAATTGACATGTGTCTTTTAGGTTGGAATTTTTCCCAATTTCAGACGGATTATGCTTATGCTTTTATTTGCTAAATGAATTTATTTTAGACTATTTTTGTTTAGAGGCGTTCAAAATCGAATCGAAATAAAAAATAGAATCGTAAAAGTGGCATAATGGCTTATTGGCATCGAGTTATCAATTTAACGAATGGGAAATATATTAAAATTTAATATTAACAGTTTATCGGATTGGGAGGAATTAATTTTCGTTGGGGATTTCCGGGAAAAAATCGTCGCATATTCCTCCGATTCCTTATAAAAGATATTCAGTCCGTTAGAATAAAAGGTAAAGAGGGTATTTATGCTCGTTGTGTTCTTTATATGGACATCCGAGGCCAGGGGTCCATTCCCTTAACTCGTACTGATGAGAATTTGACTCCACAAGAAATTGGCTCCTGACAACAAACATGCATGAACCATTTCACAAAGTATGTGTCCGGGTAGTCCAAAGTCTCGATAGTTAGCTCTCGGCCTTCCGATCAGAAAAGGACCTCTGCCTGCTCTACTATGGTGAATTGGGTGAACCGTCTCATCTAAAAAACTTAGATATCAGAGAGGGTTCAATTTTCTTATCAGACACAAAATAATTAGCACAACGAGTAGGCTCATTCCTTCGGCAGTCGTGAGAAAAATAGTTCAGAATTAGGAAGTTTTGTAAGAATTAACAGAAAGTAATTAAAATTAATCAGGATTAGAAAGTGGTAATAAGAAGAAAAAAAAGTGTTTTTCAGCATTAATTTTCAAATAATCGAGTGGTGAAAACAGCTTCTAAAGAAATAAGGGAATAATATCTAATTAGTTTCTCATAACTTTGATTCCAGTCGATCATTTTTGCAGTAAGAACATTATCCATTTTGTTTCTTCCTTGAGAAAGGACAACGTAAATAAAGAAAACTCTGGACAAAAAAAAGGAATAAAGGAAACTATACAAAAAAGAATTGACACTTCTTTGCCACAAAGAGGTGAGGGTAAAATTATCAATTCTCGAATTAATAAGGATTAAAAATAAATACCGAGCATACTAATCCGAAGACAGTACAAACAATAAAATATATATCATTGTTAAAAACAACCAAAATTCATGGCCTTCTAGTTCTTTCTTTTTTTAATCTTTTTTTTTTTATAAATGTATCATGAAACTTTGAACGTATTTTAGGATCCTGCAGACAAGGAGGACCATGTGGCCAATTCTAGTACTAAACCGAGTAATAGAGACTAATTAGTCGCTAACCATTATTCATTTTAAAATAAAGGCGAAAATAAATTACTTTTGTAATAAGAAGGATATGGATGAGCTAAGTTATTGGCAGAGGCATACGTACAGTTCAGAGGAAAATATAAACCTTTTTTTTAGTTTATTCTCTTGCTTTGATGATGATTATTGACCGTTTGCTTAATTGAATAGATTGATGTGAAAAGAATGAATAAATTCCCCGTATAAATTATTCTTCATAGACATGAAATGAAGAAAATAGAATGACAAGAGTATGATAAGAGCACAAATGCTGCCTCTAGATATATTCGAGTATAATCCTAATTTGATTTTGTTGTCACGTTATATATAGTCCTGCTCATGGCTCAGGAATCGGGAGCGGAGCTAAAGTGTCGGGAGCGGGTTCAACTGCACTCAATAGTTTTAGTTTAAAAATTTATTAAATATTGATGTGTGGCTATAATTCATGGTTTAATGCATTATGTGCCTTGTATTTTACGTGCTTTAATAATAAAAATACACGTTGTTTGAGCGTAATGGAATCTATTTTATGTGTAGGTGAATTGGAGATGGAAGCCGAGCTAAATGGATGCTTAAACATCGAAAGTGCGCTTGAAAATGGTGAAAAGGAGAAGCCAGGCAAAAGCCAGTTCGACCAGGCTTTAGCCTGGCGAGGCGAGCTTAAAGCCAGGCCAAACCAAGCTTTAGCCTGGCGAGTTCGACTAGGCTTTAGCCTGGCGAGGCCAGCTTAAAGCTAGGTCAGACCAGCTTAAAGCCAGGTCAGACCAGGCTTTAGCCTGGCGAGGCCAGCTTAAAGCCAGACCTAGGTTGGCGTTATCTAGGCGTTTTTCAGGCGCCGCCGGGCCTAAGTCCAAGCCCAGTCCGAGTTTTGAAGGTTTTAAGTGTTTCCCGATTTGACTAGAAGTTAACCTACACGTTTAGGGCTTGTCCCAAACATATAAATAGACACAAAAACACAACTTTGAAGGACTTTTGCCATTGGAGACAAGAGGAGATCGTGGAACACTACTCAGGAGTTCAAAACATTGATTTTTACATCCTTTATTCCTTACTCTGTAATTTAATTATGCAATTTATTTTGGGATTTGATTACTATGATTATGAGTAGCTAAACATTTAGTCTAGGGTTTTGATGTAACCTATTGAAGGATGAAGTTCTTGCTATGTTAATATGGATTTGCCAAAGTTTAATCTCTATTTGTTCAACTACGCTCTTGTTGTAGTTAGTTGAAAGGATCCTCAATTAGTTGTGCCTATTTAGTATGTATTACTTGGGAGAGAGTACAAATTTAGGTAGTTGTTGAACAACATCACTCCCGCCGTATGTGAGGAATCAATAACCAAGGGTTTAAAGGTGGGATTAGGGATAACGAAACCTTGGGTGCGATCTAAGTGAGCTGTAATTAAAGCCAGCTAGTGTAACTCGGGAGAGTATGTCTAGTATATTGTCGAAATTACTCGGGAGAGATTTACGGTAGTCAGAGTGCTCATGATCGATAGAGAAGATTAGGCAAATTTATACCAAACATAGCGGGAATGGATTCCAACAATAGGGGAAATGACAACCTTAGATCATTCTTATTATTGTTTACAACCTGTTCTTAGTTAGCTCTTAGTTATTATAGTTTCATTAAGAAATAGTTAGTAGAAAAACCAACCATTTGTTTCTAAAATATCTTGGAAAGTTGATTACGTGGAATTGTGTGAGTTTGATAATAGTAATTGGTAGGTTATTTCCCTATGGGATTCGACTCTAGACTTAATATCCAGAATATATTTGCAGCAACCGCTTAGTCCTTTTTATAAGGCATAGTTGGGCGTGATCAAATTTTGGCGTCGTTGTCGGGGAATTAACGGTGTTATCAATTACAGTTAAACGAAGTGCAAAAATTCTTAGTGTAGTCAATTTTCTTCATTTTCAATCAAATACATTGAAATTTTAACATTTGCAATATTGGGTGTTACAGGTGCATGCCTAGAAACTCTTCAAGAACTGGTGAAGTATTTGAAGCATTATCATATCCTGAGAAAGTTTTCAAGGCCTTGAATCGGGCAAACAGGAAAAGCAAACAACAACAAAACTCAACTGAACAACTTGCATCAGACATGACAGAGCTAGTAAATAACAGAAATAATGGGGATAACGTGAAGGACCCAAATGAGCAAGTGGTGGCGCCTCTTGTGCTAAAGGATGCTTTATATGATTGGGCACAACCCACAACAGACAACTTGGCCACCACGATTGTAGTCCCACAGATACAGACTGAATCGTTTCAAATCACAAACAACATGCTGCACTTGTTGCAAAACAAGGGACTATTCTCGGGGCCGTACATTGAAGATCCTCAACAACACTCGAAGAATTTCCTGTCAATCTGCCAAACACAAAGACAACACAACGTGACTCCTAAAGCAATAAAGCTACTGTTGTTTCCATTCTCTGTGACAGGAGCAGTTCAGACTTGGCTAAATTCACTCCCCATAAATTACATCACTACTTGGGAGGATTTAGTTAGGCAATTTGTGAACAAGTTTCATCCACCCAACAAGACTGCTCAGCAAATTGATGAAATCTAAAGCTTTAGACAGAAACCAACAGAAACATTGCAAGAAATATGGGAACGATTCAAAGGGATGTTGGTTGTATGTCCGCACCATGGTATTCCTGAGCAGATGTTGGGGAAGAGGTTTTACATGGGTCTGGCAGATAGCGTGAAGGCTAATGTTGATGCTTCAGCTGGTGGAGCATTCTTGAGTAAAACATTCAGAGAAAGCCAGATCTTGCTCGACAAGATGGCAGCGCCCATCACTCCAGTAGTCCACTCAGTGGCATTAGATCCAGCTAACTCTCTTGCTGAAAATATGGCCACATTAATGACACAAATGAGTATCCTCACCAAAAAGGTGGAAGAGTCAGGTCAAAAACAGCAGGTGCACATAGTTGATACAACCAATAGGGCTTATGTACATATTGCATTAGTCAGCCATTCGGTAGCGAGTGGAGTGTTGAGGGCGATCACCAACACTATCCTGAAAACATGAATTATGTGTCCAACTATGGGGGACAGAGACCAGGTGGTCAGAATTGGGGTCAGCAGAATCAACAATACAGGCCAGCTCCGCAGCAGCATAATAACGGCAATATGGGGGCCATGCGACCACAAGGTAATATGGAACCTTACCAAAGGCAACAGGGATACAACAACCAGAATCAGCAGCAGGGTTATCATCCACCTCAACAACAGCATAATGGGAGACAGGAAGACGGGTTTGCTAGGCTCGAGGAAATGATGCAACAGGTGATTGGGTCTAACGTGAAAATAAGTGAAATAGTAGATTCACACGAGTCAGCTATCAAGAATATTGAGGTTCAAATGGGTCAGATTTCAATGTCACTGAATAATTGTCCTCATGGGACGTTACCTGCAAACACTTAGGTAAATCCAAAGGATCAGGGCTCGAAACAGCTAATGGCAGTGAGTCTACGTAATGGTAGAGGCCTAGACTTGGAGCAAGAGATGGGTCAAGAACCCGCTGAGACACTTGTGCCAGTGCCCATTGAGATAGATGATTCAGCAGGGTAGACTGAGGTGATAGTACATCGTGCTCAGGAAGATGCCAACAACTAAAATGAGGCTGAGAAAGAAGCTAAGGCAGCACAGGAACCGGTGGTGGAGGCAGTGCCTGAAAAAGAGAAAGCCCAAATCACAGGGAAGAAGCGACCTCCAGCACCATTCCCACAGAGGCTGTCCAAATATAAAAAAGATGAGCAATACAAGAAATTCTTGGAATTGTCGAAACAAAATCAGGTAAATATTCCATTGATTGATGTTTTAAAGGAGATGCCTAGTTATGCGAAAATGATGAAGGACTAGATGTCTCGCAAGTTCGACTTCCAAGATTCGGCCACAGTGACTCTAACTCAGACCTGCAGTGTTGTCGTAACAAGACCCGTTGCTGAAAAGTTGTCTGACCCAGGGAGTTTCACAATTCCTTGCACTATAGGTAATTTTGCTTTTGCTAAGGCACTATGTGATTTGGGGGAAAGCATAAGTCTTATGCCTCTGGCGATCTATAAAAGGCTTGGGATTGGAAGAGCTAGACCCACGTCTACGTTGTTGCAGCTGGCTGACAGGACTGTAAAGAGGCCTTCAGGTATTTTTGATGACGTGTTGGTGCAGGTAGGGAAATTTGTGTTCCCTACAGATTTTGTCATTCTGGATTGTCGGGTGGATGAAGAAACTCCCATAATTTTGGGAAGGCAATTATTGGCCACGTGGAGAGCTCTAATTGACTGCAAAACTAGAGAGCTCAAGATGAGGTTAAATTATGAGGAAATAACATTCAACGTGCAGAAATCTATGAGGCGGCCAAGTGAATTCGCCAATTGCTCTTTAATAGATGTCGTGGATGTAATCTTGGAAGAGGATGATGAGACCTTGAACATTAAGGATCTTATTGATTCACGTCTCATGAACTTTGATGAGGTTAATGGTGAAGAATTGGAGGAATGGGTGCTTACTCTTGAGGGCAAAGGTTTTTGGAAGAGACCACTCGAATTTGAGCCCCTGCACTTAGAGAAAAGGGAAACTCCTCCAGCCAAGCCATCCATAGAAGAACCACCAAAGTTGGAGTTGAAGCCACTGCCGGCCCATCTCAGGTATGCATTCCTAGCACCTAACTCCACATTACCTGTTATTATCTCATCTAGTTTGTTAGAAAGCACAACAGCTTTTGCAGGTGTTGACAGAGTGCAAAATGGCAATCGGGTGGACCATGGCAGATATTTAGGGGATCAGCCCGGCCTTCTGTATGCATAAAATTCTACTGGAAGATGGGCACAAACCTTCTAGAGAACGCCAAAGAAGTCTGAACCCCAATATGAAGGAAGTGGTGAAGAAGGAAATCATTAAGTGGTTAGATGAGGGAATCATCTTCCCCATCTCTGACAACAACTGGGTTAGCCAGTGCAATGTATTCCTAATAAAAGTGGAATGACGGTGGTGAAAAATGATAAAAATGAACTGATCTCTACACGAACCGTCACAGGCTGGAAAATTTGTATGGATTACAGGCAACTAAACTTGGCCACCCGGAAAAACCACTTCCCACTTCCCTTCATTGATCAGATGCTTGACAGACTGGCAGGGAGGTCCCACTTTTGTTTTCTGGATGGGTACTCAGGGTACAATCATATCTCCATTGCACTAGAGGATAGAGAGAAGACCTCATTCACCTGTCCTTATGGGATTTTTGTCTTTCGGAGGATGTCATTTGGCCTATGCAACACACCTGCCACATTCCAATGGTGCATGATGTCCATATTCACAGACATGGTGGAAGACATAATGGAGGTTTTCATGGATGATTCCTCAGTAGTGGAAAATTCATTCGATGACTGCCTTAAGAATCTGACCAGAGTGTTAAAAAGGTGTATCGAGACTAATCTGGTACTTAATTGGGAAAAGTGTCATTTCATGGTACAAGAGGGTATAGTCTTTCGACACTAGGTATCAAGCAAGGGCATTGAGGTGGATCGTATGAAAGTTGATGTGATAGCAAAACTTCCACCACCCATATCCGTCAAAGCAATCAGAAGTTTCCTCGGGCATGCCGGTTTTTACCGGAGATTCATAAAAGACTTTTCCAAAATTGCTAACCCTTTTGTGTAAATTGCTAGAAAAAGATCACCCTTTTGTTTTTTCTAATGATTGCAGGGTAGCATTCGAGGAATTGAAGAAGTGACTTGTCACAACACCTATCATTGTTTCCCCCCCGACTGGGAGAAACTATTCGAGTTAATGTGTGACGTAAGTGACTATGTAGTGGGAGCAGTGCTAGGACATCAGAAAGATAAAATCATGCACCCAATTTACTACGCAAGTAAAATGTTAAGTGGAGCCCAACTGAACTACATTGTGACTTAAAAGGAGATGTTGGCAGTGGTGTTCGCGTTTGACAAGTTCATATCGTACCTGATTGGCTCAAAGGTAATTGTCTATACTGATCATGCTGCTCTCGGGTACCTGATCGAAAAGAAAGAGTCAAAACCGCATCTGATTCGTTGGGTGCTGGTGCTGCAAGAGTTCGACTTGGAAATTTGTGACCGTAAGGGCACGGAAAATCAAGTCGCTGATCACTTATCGCGACTGGAAGGAGATGACAAAGCAGTTGAGGCAGAGGATATTCTGGAAACCTTTCCAAATGAGCAGCTATTCTCCACAAGCCTTGAGGAAGTACCATGGTATGCAGACATTGCAAACTACCTGGCAAACGGTATAGTTCCTATGACCTTTTCTCTGTGCAAAAGAAAACGTTTTACCATGATTGCTGTATGTATTACTAGGATGAACCTTATCTGTTTCAGATTTGTGTTGACAATATGATCCGCAGGTGTATCCCCGAGATAGATCAATCTTCTATTTTGCAGGCATGTCACGCATTGACTTATAATGGACATTTTGGAGGAGTCATGACAGCTGCGAAAGTTCTAGAAGCAGGTTTCTACTGGCCAACTGTGTTTAAGGATGCACATCTATGGGTCAAGGGTTGTGATGAATGCCAGCAAACTAGGAATATTTCCCGTCTCCATGAGATACCCATGAACCCAATTCAGGAGGTTGAAGTGTTCGACGTTTGGGGAATAGACTTCATGGGTCCCTTCGTCAGTCAGTTGGCAATAAGTACATACTTCTTGTTGTAGATTATGTGTCCAAATGGGTGGAATCTGCAACACTCCCCACCAATGATGCAAGGGTGGTGATTGGGTTTTTGAAGAAGAACATATTCACCCGTTTCGGCACCCCGAGGGCCATAATTAGTGACAGAGGCACACATTTCTGCAATCGTGCCTTTGAGAAATTTCCGGAGAAGTACGATGTGTGCCACAAGGTGGCAACTCCATACCATCCTCAGACCAGTGGGCAAGTCGAAGTGTCAAACAAATAGATAAAGAGTGTGTTAACCAAAACTTTGAATGCCACAAGAACAGACTGGGCGAAAAAATTAGATGATGCACTTTGGGCTTATAGAACTGCTTTCAAGACACCAATTGGCATGTCGCCATACAAGTTTGTGTTTAGGAAGGCTTGTCACTTGCCGATGGAGTTAGATCATAGATCTTGGTAGGCGCTGAAACAATTGAATCTA
>ML286805.1:1789-17304 GCA_005239495.1 Nicotiana undulata
ACCTAACGAAGCTACAGCAACTCTCGGAATCCCATTCCGACCCCCGGATCAAAATCTCGCCTATCAACCGAAATTCGCCAAAATACTAACTTCGCCAATTCAAGCCTTATTCTACACCGGGCATCCTAAAAATATTCTGAACACACTCCTAAGTCCCAAATCACCTAACGAAGCTATCCGAACCATAAAATCTACATTCCGAGTTCGTTTACCAATAAGTCAACTTCGAGTTGACTTTTCCAACTCTAAAGCTCTTGTTAGAGACTAAGTGTCTCAATCCACTCTATTTTCACTCCGAACCTGAACCAACCAACCCCAACACTCCATGAACAGTCTAACTGAGCTACTACAAGACAGAAATAAAGGAATAGATGCGTATACTACGTAACGACGGACCGGGTCGTTACACATTGACAGTCCGTTTTGGGGAGGGTGGTTTTGGTGGCACCTGCCTATTCTTCATATATGTCTGTTTACCTTTATCACTAAAAAATTATGTTAAATAGCCCTGTTTTAATAGATGTTCTACTTCACCTTGTAAAAATCTGCAATTTGTTGTTCTATGGCCGTGATCATTGTGGAATTCACAGCACTGATCGAGGTTCCTCCTGTTAGGATTAGAACGCATTTCTTTCGGCTATTTAACTTTGTCCCCTATACTTCTCAGTATTGAGACGAGCTTAGTGCTGCTTACATTAAAGCTATGGTCTCCGATTCGGGTAATACCCCGGGATCGTTTATCTCGATCTCTCCTGGATCTAGATGAGGATGAGTATTTATCTCTTCCCGAAGGTCTTGTATTTTCGAACCTAGGACGTAGGTCATGTCCTGAGGGTCCTAAGTAAGGATCATACCTATTTTTACCTGACCTTTTCTCTGATTCTGGGTGTCTTGTTATGGGGTATTCCTCATCTTTTGATCGTGCAACTATATCCTCTTCAATCCTGAGTTTAGTATTGTACCTGTTGTACACATCATTCCATGTCATGGCTGGGAATTCTCTTAGACTCTCTTTGAGTCGCCTCGTGGCTTCTGAGCTTTTCTCGTTCAAGTTACTTGTGAATGCCATGGCTGCCCAGTTGTCAGGCACCCTCGGTAGTTGCATTCTTTCCCGTTGGAATCTATCTACAAACTCACGGAGCAATTCCTTGTCTCCCTGCTTTATCTTGAATATATCTTCCATTCGTTTTTCAACTTTTTGTGCACCAGAGTGTGCTTTTATAAACGAATCTGCAAGTTCAGCAAAAGAATCTATAGAGTTCTCAGGGAGAAGAGAATACCAGGTTAAGGCTCTTTTCGTGAGTGTTTCTCCGAATTTCTTGACAAGGATTGATTCTATTTCTTCTTTTGTTAAATCATTGCCTTTTACTCCAATGGTGAAAGCAGTCACGTGATCACGTGGGTCGGTTGTTCCATCGTATTTGGGAACATCAGGCATTCTAAACTTCTTGGGTATAGGTAACGGAGCTGCACTTGGCTTCCAAGGTTGTTGAGAATACCTATCCACATCGATTCCTTTGATAATAGGCGGAACACCAGGGATTTGCTCGATGCGATCGTTCTGTTCTTTCATTTTCTTCTGCATGGTTAATAATAATTTTGTAATTCCGAATTATTAGTCGTACCTGGTCGTGTTTCAACAGGTGTATTGAGAGTTTCATCCCTGGTTAAATTTGTTAACCCCACTTGTAGATCCTCTACTACAATTGTATTATTCGGAGGCAGTGTTGGTGGTACTAGAGGTACTTGTGGTAATCCTCTTGCAAACTCCTGCAAAGCCTGCCCCACGTATTCGGCAATCATTTGCCTTATTTGATCTGGCTCCACTGGTTGTTCGTTATTGTTACGATATTTAGCTCTTTCAGGGGATGGTTCTCTCGAAGCACGTGGAGTTCCTCAGGAGGAGTTGGAACTGGGGTTCCATTTCTTTGTTGGTTGTTATCGTCATTGTTGTTGACGTTGTTATTGTTGTCGTTGTTGTTGGAATTCGACATGATTTTAAGGATATCAGTTGGTAGAGAAAACGATGATTAACAATTTCCCGGCAACAGAACCAATTTGTTTAACCAAAGAATAAGATCCTTTGACCAAAGCTATTTTAGGATAAACTCGGGTTACTGATAATTTAAAAGAGAATGAAATAATAAGTAAAGAAATAATAGATTGATAGCAATATGCGAGAAGTAAAATAGTTTGTATTCGAGAATTCAGCTGTCTTGTTTGTTACATTTTCTTCCCTTTTATAGGGAGATTCTCCTAGTACAACATTTGGATTCCAGTAATGATGGCTCATTAATGACTAATTAATACATTAATGAGGCGTTACAATGGTGAATCGTAACTGTTATTTTAGGAGTTACATAACGTATATGACATTAATTGTTGATCCTCGAATCTGCCCATTATTGTGTCCAGATTCGTCATGACCGTGTCTCTTCTTCTTCATTAGGTTTCCCGTGGATGATATACTCGTGGTTGATAAATCAATTTCGTGCCTGTTGAGTTAATCTTGTACCCGCCCGTTGCTTTGTCTAGATTCATTTCAACTGTGTCTCTTTCTTGTGGCTATTATATGAAAGAGTATACTAACCGTATCTCTTTTATCCTGTGCCTCCGTGTATCTTTACCTCCACATGTGCTATTTTCTTTGGTCCACATAGTTGGCTGAGTCATCTAGATTCTAGCTATGTGTAAAGCTATTTTTTACCAATACAAGCGACATATTATGTTTCGCCATAAGAAGCTTTTAACTTCCTTTTATCTCACCTATTTGAAAGCTTCCGCCTCTACCCATTTTGTAAAATAGTCGGTTAGCACGAGTAAGAACCGTACCTTTCCTTTAGCCGCGAGGAGGGGTCCCACGATATCCATTCTCCACTTCATGAATGGCCACGGTGATATTATTGGGTGCAATAGTTCCGCTAGTCGATGCATGTTATTGGCAAACCGTTGGCATTTATCGCATTTGGATACGAAGCTCTCAGCCTCTTCTTTCATCTTAGGCCAATAGTATCCAGCTCTGATAAGGGTTTTGACCAGGGATCTTGCCCCTGCGTGATTTCCACAGTGTCCTTCGTGGACTTCTCTCATCACGAACTCCGTTTGATTAGGTCCGAGGCATTTAGCTAGGGGACCTCCGAACATCTTGCGATATAATGAGTTGCGAATGAGGCAGTACCGGGCAGCTTTTTGGCGAAGTGCTTGAGCAGCGTTTTTGTCATCAGGTACGGTGCCATTCTGCAAAAAGTTTAAAATGTCGTTTCTCCAATCCCAAGTTAAATTTTTGAAAGTTACCTCATTTTTGTTCTGGTCTATTGCTGAATGAAATAGATGGACCACAATTGCATTGTCTTTGTTTGTAACTTCCGTGAATGTTGCGAGGTTAGCCAATGCGTCTTCTTCCGCATTTTCCTCTCTAGGTATTTGTATAACCTTCCACCTTTTGAATTACCTCACGAGATCTCGTGCCTTTTCTAGATATTGTTGCATCCGAGTCTCCCGAGCGATATAAGTCCCCTGCATCTGATTTACTACCAGTTGGGAGTCGCTCTTGATTATGATTTGCTCGATTGAGAGTTCTCATGCCAGTTCTAGCCCTGCAATGACAACTTCATAATCTGCTTCATTGTTAGTTATAGGATAACATTTGATAGTTTGTCGTGTCTTTTCACCCATGGGTGATATTAAGACTATGCCTAAGCCGGCATCTTTTACATTGGAAGAACCATCGGTAAATAGGGTCCATAGACCCGGATTAGCACTGTTAAAGAGTTGTAACTCTTTTTCCACTTAAGGGACACTGCTATTATTAAAATCAGCGACAAAATCAACTAAAATTTGAGACTTTATTGCAGTCCTAGGCTGATATATTATGTCATGCTCGCTCAATTCTATGGCCCACTTAGATAATCTTCCGATAGTTCTTGTTTATGCAATATATTTCTCAATGGATAAGAGGTCACAACAGTGATTGGATGACATTGAAAATACGGCCTCAACTTTCTAGATGCCGTGACTAGAACTAAGGCTAATTTTTCCAGATGTGGGTATCTAGTTTCAGCATCTAGTAATGTCTTATTTACATAATAAATAGGAGACTGTTTACCTTTATCTTCTCTTACCAATACTGCACTTACAACAATTTCTGTGACGGCAAGGTAGACGTATAGCTTCTCCCCCTCCTTTGGCTTTGATAGCAATGAGGGTTTTGATAGATAAGACTTTAGATCCTTGAGAGCCCGTTGACACTCTTCAGTCCATTCGAACTGATTTTGCTTTTTGAGAACAAAAAAGAATTTAAAACTTTTTTCGGAAGACTTGGAAATAAATCTTCCTAAGGATGCAATTCTTCCCATTAGTCTTTGAACTTCTTTTTTTTCGTAAGTATATCAGGTATTTCTTCTATAGCTTTAATTTGAGCAGGATTTACCTCTATTCCTCTATTCGATACAAGGAAACCCAAAAATATACCTAATTCCACGCCAAAAATGCATTTTTCTGGATTCAATTTCATATTATACCTGCGTTGAATTTCAAAGGTAATAGAGAGGTGCTGGAAATGGTCTTCCGCATGTGTTGATTTTACCAGCATGTCATCCATGTAAACTTCAATCGTCTTCCCCAGATGTTCTTGGAACATCTTGGTTACTAACCTCTGTTACGTGGCTCCGGCATTTTTCAAGCCAAAAGGCATGACTTTGTAACAATAAGCCCCCCCGTTTGTAATAAAGGAAGTTTTTTCCTCGTCTGAAGGGTCCATTTTAATCTGATTGTAACCGGAATACGCATCTAGAAAGCTTAACAATTCATGTCCTGCAGTGGCATCAATCATTTGATCTATATGTGGTAATGTGAATGAATCCTTGGGGCGTGCTTTATTTAAATCAGTGTAATCTACGCATACTCTCCATTTACCATTCTTTTTAGGTACTACCACAGTGTTAGCTAACCAGTTAGGGTACGTTACCTCACGTATTGAACCAATTTCAAGAGTTTTTGTACCTCTTCGTCAATCACTTGGTTCTTGAACGGTCCTTGCTTTCTTTTCTTTTGCTTAATAGGTACGAAGGATGGGTCTTCATTTAGTTTATGAGTCATCACTTCAGATGGGATACCTGTCATATCTGAATGGGACCACGCAAAGCAATCTGCGTTAGCCTTTAAATAATTAATTAACTTACCTCTTCGACTGGGGCTCAGCCTCGTGTCTATATGCACTTTCTGTTCAGGTTTTTGTTCACACAATGGAATAGCTTCGAGCTCTTCCATTGTTGTTTTGATGTGCTCATCTTCTTCTGGTTCTTGAATGACATCCGGTCTGGAATCTACATCCGCGTGATTTGATTCATCTTCCGTGGTAACTTGGTTTACTTTCTCGTGACTATCTTCTTCCGTACATGTTCGAATAGTAGCTTCTTCCGTACCTGTTTGGGTAATAATTGCTTCCATACCTGTTTGGTCGACAACTCCTGCCTGGGAGATTTCTCCATCTTTTGATTCTTCCTTCTCTACTTTTTTGCTATAATGTACCACAAAATTTATATTCCTAGAGGTTTGCTGATCACCCATAATCTGTTGAATTCTCCATTCAGAAGGGAATTTAATTACCTGATGTAATGTAGATGGTACTGCTTTCATGTCGTGGATCCATGTCCTTCCCATGATTACGTTATAAGCCATGTCAGTATCTATGACTTGGAATCTGGTGTTTTTGATTACTTCCTCGGCATAAGTGCTAAGTTCAATTTCTCCTTTGGTTATAACCGTAGAGTTATCGAACCCTGATATGGCTCGTGCCTTTGGGATCACCTGATTTCCCAAGAGCATTTCTTCCACGACTCTTAGCAAAATGATGTTGAATGAACTACCTGGATCAATCAACACTCTTTTAACGTTAGTGTCATTAATGAGTAAGGATATTACCAGAGCATCGTTGTGGGGGAGAATTAGTCCGCCAAAATTTGCATCATCAAAGGTTATATTTTCTGCATCCAGGTTTTCTCGAACCCGCTTTCCGTGTGTAATTGTGAACTTCGTGGCTGTTTTGCAAACCACTCCGTTTACTTCTTCACCTCCGTGTATCACGTTGACAGTTCTTTTTGGAGACGGTGGTTTTGGGGTTCCTGCCTGTTCTTCATGTATGCCTGCTTACCTTTATCACTAAATAATTCTATTAAGTAGCCCTGTTTCAATAACTTCTCTATTTCACCTTGTAAAAATCTGCAATCTGCAGTCCTATGTCCATGATCGTTATGAAATTCACACCAGAAATCTGGGTTCCTTTTATTTGGGTTTGACCACATTTCTTTGGGCCATCTAACCTTATCTCCCATATTTCTTAATATTGAAACTAGTTCGGGGGTACTTACATTGAAGGTGTGATCCCCAATTCTTGCATTACCCCTAGGTCGTTCATCTCGATCCTTTCTGGATCTAGATGAAGATGAGCCCGCATCTCTGCTGGGTGGTCTATATTCTGACCTAGTATTTTCGAACCTAGGACGAGGTTCACGTCCCGAGGGTCCCATATAAGGATCATACCTGTTTTTACCTGATCTCCTATCTGATTAAGAGAGTCTGGATCTGGTATGATCTTCATCTTTCGAATGAGCAATGGTATCTTCCTCTATCTGATGTTTAGTACTGTATCTGTTATAAACATCATTCCATGTCGTAGCTGGGAATTCTCTCAAGCTTTCCTTGAGTCTTCTCGTGGCTTCTGAGCTTTTGTCATTTAGATTGCTCGCGAATGCCATGGCTGCCCAATTATCAGGCACCAGTGGTAGTATCATTCTTTCTCGCTGGAACCTGTCTACAAATTCACGGAGTAGTTCCGTGTCTCCTTGTTTTATTTTGAATATGTCTTCCATTCTTTTCTCGACTTTTTGTGCACCGGAGTGTGCTTTTATAAAAGAATCTGCAAGCTTAGCAAATGAATCAATAGATTTTTCAGGGAGAAGAGAATACCAGGTTAATGCTCCTTTGGTAAGTGTTTCTCCAAATTTTTTTAATTAGGACTGACCCAATCTCTTATTTTGTTAAGTCGTTGCCTTTTACTCTGGTAGTAAAAGCAGTCACGTGGTCGCGTGGGTCAGTTGTCCCGTCATACTTGGGAACATTAGGAATTTTTAACTTCTTGGGTATAGGCAAGGGTGTTGCGCTTGGTTCCAAGGTTTTTGAGAATATCTATCAACGTCAATGCCTTTGATAACAGAGGGTACTCCAGGAATTTGTTCGATTCGATCGTTTTGTTCCTTCACCTATTTCTGCAAGGTTAGTAATAAATTTTGTAATTCAGAGTTATTAGTCATACCTGGTCTCGCTTCGCGAGATTCATTAGGAGTGTCTTCCCTTGCTGAGTTTACCAACCCAGATTGAGGATTTTCCACGGTGAGGGTATTATTGGGAGGTGGTGTTAGCGACGCAGGTGATGCCGCTGGTAATCCCCTTGCGAATTCTTGCAGAGCCTGGCTCACATACTCTGCAATCATTTGCTTCACTTGATCTTGTTCTACCGTCTGATCATTATCATTAACGTTGTTATTGTTGTTGTTTGATCTTTGATCCCAGAAGTGATGATGGAGTATTCTTGGGATATTCATCACATAGTAAAGCTTATAAAATATACAATAAAAGAACTATGTGTGTAGAAGAAAGTGTACATGTTGTCTTTGATAAAACTAACACTTTATCTGAGAGACAGGAACCAGAAGATGAGGAGCTTGGACTGGTGAGGAGCTATGACCACATTGAAACACCCATGGCAGATGGAACAGGTGATGGACCAGGTTCAACTATCTCACGTAACTCGACAGGGGGAATACTCCTTGAAAATCCTGGCCCTGATCCTGTTCCACAACTATAAAACAACATGGAACAGTCCAGAAGTGAACAACAAGTGCTCAAACCACACAGATATCAGAGTTCTCACCCTCTTGAAAACATCATAACAAACTTGAAATCTGGAATCAAAACTAGATCCTCATTAAAAAATATGTGTGCGTTTGATGCGTTTCTGTCCTTGTTAGAACCAAAGAACATTGCTGAAGCCCTACAGAATTCTGACTGGGTAAATGCCATGCAAGAAGAGCTAAATCAATTTGAAAGAAGTCAGGTATGGCACTTGGTACCCAGGCTACTTGACAGAGCAGTAATTGGCACCAAGTGGGTTTTCAGAAACAAGCTCAACGAGGATGGAACCGTTACAAGAAACAAGGCAAGACTGGTTGTTCAAGGATACGGTCAAGAAAAGGGAATTGACTATGATGAGACCTTTGCTCCTGTGGCAAGATTGGAGGCATCAGACTTCTTATAGCATTTGCTGCACACATGGAATTCACTCTCCATCAGATGGATGTTAAGAGTGCCTTTCTCAATGGCTATTTGAAGGAAGATGTATTTGTAAAACATCCTCCTGGTTTTGAAAACAAAGATTCACCTGATCATGTGTATAAACTTGACAAGTCTCTCTATGGTCTCAAGCAAGCACCTAGAGCTTGGTACGAAAGATTGTCAAAATTCATGCTGGAACATGGGTACAAACGAGGCAAAATAGACAGCACTTTGTTCCTAAAGGAATAGGGAAAGGATTTTCTGATTGTACAAATATATGTTGATGATATCATATTTGGGGCAACTACTGAAAAACTTAGCAAGGAATTTGCTACATTAATGGGGAGTTAGTTTGAAATGAGTATGATGGGAGAATTAACCTTCTTCTTAGGCTTGCAGATCAAACAAACTCCTCATGGTACAATGATTCATCAACAGAAGTATGTGAAAGAACTCCTCAAGAAGTTCAAAATGGAGGACTCAAAGGAGATAGATACCCCAATAGCCGCAGCTACAAAGTTGGATGTGGATGAACCTGGTTCATCCGTTTATCAGAAAAAATACAGAGGAATGATTAGGTCTCTTCTATATCTTACTGCAAGTAGACCTGATATTGTGTTCAGTGGGGGACTATGTGCTAGGTTTCAAGCCAATCCAAAGGAGTCCCATCTCAGTGCACTAAAAAGAATTTTGAGATATTTGAAGGGCACCACTGATTTGTGCCTTTGGTATCCTAAAGGTAGTAATTTTGACCTTGTAGGATATGCTGATGTTGATTATGCAGGTTTTCTGGTTGACAGGAAAAGTACTTCAGGCATGGCTCACTTTTTGGGCTCCTGCCTTGTCTCTTGGGAAACCAAGAAACAAAATTCAGTAGCCTTGTCTACTGCTGAGGCTGAATATGTGGCTGCAGCCTCTTGCTGTGCTCAGTTGCTCCGGATCAAGCAACAGCTCTTGGATTTTTGTATTGATATGGGATGCATTACTATTTTCTGTGATAACACTAGTGCAATTAGTATGATGAAGAACCCGGTTCATCACAAAATAACTAAGCACATAGATGTTAGGCACCACTTCCTAAGGGATAACTATGAGAAAGGAATGATCTCAATCGAATTTTGTGCTACTGATCGTCAAATCGCTGATATATTTACCAAAGCACTGAGTAGAGAGCATTATGAGAGAAACAAGCTTGAATTAGGGATGATTAAGATCACCTAATTGAAAAACAAAAATAAAAAGTTTTTTTTTTTTTCATGAATTAATATGATTCCCTAGTTACTAATGATGTTTCTCTATTTTTGTGAATCGAGGCAAAATAAAGAATTTATCAGGATGAACCTGGTTCATCCATGCTGGTTTACATGACTGACAAGGTACGTTCTCATCTTCATACATGTATTAATTAAAGTACAGTCATACATGAGCAGGATTCTATCTACTTATGGTTCAAAATCAAATACTCTGCACTTACCCAAATTGAACCAATTTCAAGAAGTCATATCTCATTTAATTAGCCTAGTTTTAGGGGGCAAGTAATTGTCCAATCAATGTTCAATCACTGACTGTTCTTAATCGATTAGTAGCCTACTTGAGTTAATACTCTTCCGGTACAATTACCCCAGCCACATGTTATAAAAAGGCCATCATTACCCTTTATGCCATAAAGCAAGAGTCGAACCTTGTTCAATTCACCCAACACTAAAATCTCTACTACCTCTTGCCCTCTTTTTCTCAAAAAAATTTAAAACCATGTCGTCTGCTTCCTCTAATTCTCAAAATCGGGATTATGATGAAGGAGTCTATGAATCTGATTCTCCACCGGTCTTCAGTTCTGAATCTTCTGAGAATTCTATAACCCCTGAACATCACGATGCCCCAGAACCCACACCAAACCCTACCCCAGCCCCCAAGCCTCGTCGTGTAAAAGTTCTTGCACGCAAAACTGTGGCTTCTGGTTCAAGAGCCAAATTCTTGGAAGAATTATTGCATGCTGAAGAAGGCTCCAAACCAGAATCGTCCGATGAATAATTCAAATCAGCAAATGAAGATGAAGCACCTGGTTCAACCAGTGCTGAGAAAGGTAATTTTGAGGCTATCTTTGAAATAAATACTGCTGATCAACGATTCGTGTTGGTGGGATCTGTGGTGGATGTTGAAGTGCCTAAAAGGCAAAGAAAATATGGGAAAGAGAAAATTCTTGAGAACGAGGGAGATGCAGGTGTGAGGGGATCCAGGGAGGATGGTACCACGCTTGCAATTTGTGGCCCCATTCTTGAAAATCTTGAAGATGATGTCATGGTGATAGGGGGAACTAATGAAGTTGAGGAAGCTGTTGCTGGGTTGGAGAAGCTAATGAAGGATATAGATGAACGCGTTTCTTCTGGGGAACAAACTTTGGCTGAAAGACTGAAGAAGCTGAGGGACTCATACAACCCCAAGAAGAGAAGGACTCCAAAGTCTAGAAAGTCTAATGCCTCAGTTCCTTCAAAGAAAAGAAAGACTGCTGAGTCTGTTGGTGTCTCTGTTACAAGGGTACGAGCTACAAGAAATATTGTACGAGAAGAGGAGGAGAAGTTGGAAAAAGCTTTGCAAGAGAACAAAAGAAAAAGGGCAGAGAAGGGAAAAGCAAAGGTAGGGGAGCCTGTTGAGGCTATTGTTGATGAAGAGATGTTGGACCTGGTCCAACAAGAAGAGGAGGCTGCTTCAGTGATTTTCAAGACACCCAAGCCCAAAAAGGCCAAGACTTCCCCAAAGACGTCAGCTACTGTGTCTACTCCCACTGCGAGTACCTCTACAAAGACAAGGTCCAAGCAAAAGAAAGTGAAGAAAGTTAAGATTGTGAAGAGGGATGATGATCCGGAATGGAGTGGAGATGAAGAGAAGGAGGTTGGATAAGTGTCTACTGACAGAGTTTCCATGTTTTGCAAGAGACATATCTTGAAGAGGAAGTTGTTGAAGGATTTGGAGGATCCTGGTATGAGGTATTTACTGGATTTTCTGGCAGTGCAGGGCTGGAAGGACATGGTTCTTCGCATGGAAGGCAGGCTGGTCAGGAATGAGATTGTGGAGTTCATGGGGAATGCAACAGTGATTGGAGGCATGGTTACCTCATTAGTCAAGGGAGTTGAAGTCTCCTTTGATGCTCAAGAACTGGGAGTCATTCTAGACATTCCATCTGAGGGCTATGAAGACTATACAAGGCAGGGATGGCCTTTCTTAGATGGAATGTCCTCAGCTATCAGTATTACCCGATTCTTCTGCAACAATGAGAAGGAGATAGAACCCAGGGTTGTGTTCAAAAGTGAGATGAAGCCTGAGCACAAGATGTTCTTTTAATTTGTGATCAAATTCTTGATGCCCAGACAAGAACGACGACACATTACGAACTACATGGACTTAACCCTCATGGAGTGTCTGTACAGAGGCAAGCAGATCAATTGTCCAGCTTTTATCATCCAGCTCTTGGACAGAGTGGTGAATGGAACCAAAGCCCATGCAATCCCCTATGGCTTTATTCTGACTGCAGTTCATGCTCATTTTGGAGTTCCTACAAAGAAGGCTGAGATGGATACTGCTAAGGATTACTTTGGAAAAGACACTCTGCTGTTTTGTGATTATATTGTGAATGCCCCGGAAGATGAACCCGGTTCATCTCGGAAGCAACCAGTCAACAGCAAGGTCCGCACCCTGGTGCAAGAAAGCGAGTTAAATGATTTGGAGATCCTTCGATTGAAGTCTCGCTTGATTGAGGTGGAAGCTGGGCGTGATGCTCTCAAAGCTGAATTGGCTAAGGAGAAGGAGAAAAACCAAGGTGTCTTACACCAAATGTTGTCCCTTCTACAAACCAAAAATCCAGCCTCATCTGCACCACCCCAGCCTTAGGAATGTCCAGTGCTACCTCCTCCAATACCATCTATGACCCAGTTTGGGATGTTTACCCGTTTTTAGTTTCAGTTTTTATTTTTGTTTTGCTCATGTTTTGGCTGTTCTTGATTTTAATATGTTTTGGTGCTGATCATCACTGTTAATCAATGAAAGCTTGTTGTTTTGAAAATGTCTCAATTTCTAATTTAGCTTACATTATTGGTTTCTTGTGTTGATTAATCATGTTTGCACCTGCAGTTGCCTAAATTGGCCATGAGTAAGAATTAAAAAACAGGTAAGTATCATTTTGCAACTTTTCGATGATGCCAAAAGGGGGAAGATTGATTGTGTTTTCAAAAAATTTCAACAAGTGATATTTATAACCTAATGACCCTGGTTCTTGATGATTAATGCTAAAAAATATACAAAGTGTTTAAAGTTTATACAGGATAAAAGCACAGAGTTTGTCATCATCATAAAGGGAGAATTTGTTGGCCCATGTCACTGAATGAGTTTTGAAGATTGACAAAAGATGACAAGTTGAACCAGGTCCATCATAGCATACACATCTGAACGGAACAGTTGGCACAAGAATCATACTTGCATAAGAGACATCAGTGTTTGATGAGTATCAAAGAAATAGGAGAATGCCTTCTAATACGAAAAGGTTGCAAACTGATGAAGATGACAGAAGTTGATTTCAGCTAGGACAGAAATAGAGGAAGGAAGTTGAGTTACAATCAAACTCGTTTACCCAGGGAGAGTTGGATCAGAACTGAACCATGTACTCAACAACTTACTCTATAAATACTCAATGTATTACTGCTGAAAGAAGTGACGCACAAGTACTAAAGTGAATCAAGATCTGAAGCAAAAGTTCCAGAGATATTTTGCAAGCAGAATTGTTGTGCGATACAAAGGCTACAGTTCAACTAGAAGAAACAGTTCCATCGTTTGTGTATTGAGTCTAGTTGATTGTAGTAGGAGTTTTAATATTGTATCTTTTCAGCTTTCATAGAAGCAATTGTAATAGGTACACATTGTTCAAGTTAGAGTTAGCTTGAAATCTGTAGAAATTAGCTAGAGGCTAGTTGATACAAAGAGGATTAGAGTTAGTCCTAGGATTACAAAAGAGTTTATTTTGTAAGTCCGTTTGGCTCAGAGTTTTTAGTGAAGAGTTTGAGCAAATCCTACTGAGGAGTAGGTCGTGGTTTTTTCACCTTTTGAGCCAGGTGTTTTCCACGTAAAAATAACTGTGTCTTTACTTTACTGCTTTATTATTCCGCAAATAGTAGTAAGTAGTACTTTAAGAAGAACCAGGTTCTTCTCATTAGACAACACTCGAAAATTGGGTACTACACAATTAACTCATAATATTGTGCAGTATTGACGTCTAAAACATCAATTGGTATCAGAGCGGGTTATCCGTGAAAAGGCTAACACCTTGGAAAAGATCAGGATGAGTGCACTACCTGGAAACTGGGAAGGTCAATCAACCGCAAGGCCACCACTCTTCAATGGCCAGTACTATTCTTGGTGGAAAAATAGAATGAAGGACCATCTTATGGAGAGGACTATGAACTATGAGACATAGTCACTGATGGACCCCTTGCAACAATGAAGAAGACTGCTGAAGGTGTAGATGTACCTAAGACTAGGGCTGACTGCACGGCTGAAGACTTGGAGAAATGGGAGAAGAATGCCAAGGCCAAGAAATGGCTAGTATGTGGACTAGGTCCTGATGAATACACTAGAATCCAAAGCTGCACAACAGCCAAGGAAATCTGGGACACTCTACAAATAGCCCATGAAGGAACACCTCAAGTCAAAAGATCTAGAGGTACACTACTATACTCTCAGTATGAAAACTTCACTATGAAAGAAGGAGAGACTATTCAGGAGATGTACCCAAGGTTTACAACCTTGACCAATGAACTCAAGTCTCTTGGAAGAATCATACTTGAAGAAGACAAGGTAGAGAAGATCTTGACAAGGGTTTTGCCTATCTCCTGGGAAAGCAAGATCACTGCTATCCAGGAATCCAAAAATATGGCAACCCTTAGACTGGATGAGTTAATTGGAAATCTCACTGCTTATGAACTCTAAAGGCAAACCCTGAAGATGGATGCCCCAAAGAAGGAGAGAAGTATAGCACTGAGGATTACTGAAGGAGCAGATCTGGAGGAGGATGAGATGGCCATGATCACCAAAGAATTTAGAAAATTTCTCATGAGGAAGAAGGGCATCTCTAGGGGAGGAAACTTCAACAAGGCAAAGGCACCAGAAAGGCCAGCTAATGAGGGATGCTACAAGTGTGGAAAAACTGACCATCTCATCAAAAACTGCCCTAAGTGGGAAGTAGAATGGAAAAAAGGAGAGATATGAAAGAAGGAACTGGTCCAACCCAAGAAAATAACAACTAAGGCTATGGTTGCTGCTTGGGGGGAAAGTTCAAATAAGGAATCAGAAGATGGGGAGACTGAAGATCAGGTGCTCATGGCAATTGGAGAATCTTATGAGGAATCACATGAAGAACCACAAGTAAGTATTTCCCATCTTAAAAACAAAATAAAGTTCCTGTCTAAGGAAAAACTCTATGAGTTGCTACTTGATTTCATAGATGATTCTGAGGAAACATCCAAAGAGAGTGACCAACTCTCTAAAGAATGTGCAATGCTAAAAGCAAAGTGCATGAACCTGGAAATCAGAGTCAGTGAATCTGAAAAGAAAAACATTGTCCTGTTGAACCAGGTTCATCCACTTGAGACTAAGATTCTAGAATTAAAATTTGAAAACTTAAAACTGAGATTAGGATCCAGTAAAAAGGTTGTTGATCACTCTCATGTCATGTTAGAAGAGAATTTGGGAAAACTAAAAGATAAAATGTATGCTAAGGATGAACAGATAAGATCACTTAAAGAAGATCTTGGCAAAGTCAAACATGAATTAGATAGAACTTGTAAATGGAATAAATCTTCTGATGCCCTGACATGGCTGCAAGAGAATCATAGTAGCAACCGGAGAGGGCTTGGTTTTGGGAGTCATTTGCCCAAGTGGGATCCCAAAAGCAAGTATCTCTCTCTTCCTGAAAATAAAATCTGCACCCACTGTGGAAAGACTGGCTACTACAAATACGAGTGTGCTGTAAAAAGGCAGGACAGTCAGAAAAATGAGAGATTCATTAAAAAGAAGAACTGGCTACCAAACTGGGCCAGGAAAAATCTGATTCACCCATTCTCTCATAGAAAAAGACTCAAACTAGTTTGGGTTCTTAAAACTAACCCCTGATTTCTTTTTGTAGGTACAAGTGAAGGGAA
>ML286807.1:5886-44771 GCA_005239495.1 Nicotiana undulata
ACTGTTGGTTTCGGGTGTGGTCGCAATTGTGAACATCTTTATCGCAATTGCAATGCCCAGTTCGCAATTGTGAAATTTTTGTTTCAAATGCGACCTTTTCCAGCCATGTTCTTGTTGGCAATTGCGAAGGGTTTCTTCGCTTTTGCGAGGGTTCGCAAAATGCGACATCTGCAGCTTGTTTTCAGCTGTGTAATTCGGGTTTTTGCTTCATTTTATCATATTTTGAACCCTAGGTCTGAGAATGGGCGATTTTGAGAGAGGATTTTCGTATAAAATCATTGGGTAAGTCCCTCTAACCAATTTTCAATTATATTTTGTGGTTATTCCTTAGATTTAACATCAGAATTCATGATAATCTAAATGAAAATTTGGGGAAAATTGTAAAATGATGATTTTAAGGACGAATTGGTATCGGAATTTGATAATTTTGGTATGGTTGAACTCGTATTGGAATGAGTGTTGGGGTTTTGTAATTTTTTCCGAGTTCCGAGACGCGGGCCTGGGGGGTTGACTTTTTGCAAATTGTATAAAGATCATATCTTTGTTAATTGAAATTATTTTCTCTTGCATTGTTTGATGTATTTAAGTCGTTTTTGGCTAGATTGAGCTGCGCGGAGGTGAATTTGTAAAGGAAAAGCTAATTTGATTATTGATTTGGTTGAATTGAAGTAAGTGTCTTGCCTAACTTTGTGCGGGGAGGGGGGGGTGGAACTACCCCTTAGGAATTGAGTAAATTGTGCTATCTTGTTCTGTGAAAGTCGTGTACGCAAGGTGACGAGTGGGTACCCGGTTTATATGTGGTATGTGACCGGTTTATATTGTCTAGTGTCTTCTCATGCCTTTAATTAAATTGTCATTATATGTAGTATCTCGTTGTCAGTCTACTCTTACATGCTTTATCCGACGTTGCTAGCACCTAACTGTACTTCTTGCTCGTTATTTGGCCTTATATGCCTTAGTTAAAGTTACTGACTTCCTTATTATCTTGTTACCGCTTAATTATTGAGTTTCTTCTATGTCTTGTACTTATCTACTACATGTCCTAATTGTTGTTATTGCATGCTTAGTTATCATGTACCTTACATGTTCGAGGATTTGTAAAGTTTGTTGTGTTCCTCCAGGTCCTTGTGGTTCCCCCATTGTTGTGCACGTATACCCGTGATTGTAGGAATTCTTGTAAATGGAGTTACTGAATTGTTGTTATTGATTTATATTATTGTAAGGGGGATCGGGCTGCACGCCGCAACAGGTGAAATAAGGGAGGTGGTGAAATAAGGGAGGATATTTATATTGTGATATCGCTATTATATGGTGGGATCGGGTTGCACGCCGGAACATGTGAAATAAAGGTGAATTGATAAGGTGGAATAAGTGTGGATTATGATATTGACATTATATGGTGGGATCGGGTTGCGCGCTGCAACATATTTTGTGTATGGGCATGATATTGATATTATACGGTGGGATCAAGTTGCACGCTGCTATAAGTGTAATAAGGGTGAATTGATATGGTGGATAAAGGGTGATTTTTTATATTGATATTATATGGTGGGATCGGGTTGCGCGCCGCAACATATTTTATGTTTGTATTCCCTGTTTGTTGTATTGGTTTCGGTTCCTTCGTACGAGATACTGAGAATTTTTATTCCCGGTTCTTTACTGTTTTTCGAGGAAGAGTTATTATCGTTGACTTAGCGCTTTGCCGTCATTTCCTGAGTTCTTTCTCCTAATACTATTATTCTGGTAAATAGATTTTCTAGGTGAATTTACAACGTTGAGTCATTGCCTCCTGTCCTGCTGAGTTGTTAGTAATATAGTGACTTTAGATAAATTAAAGAATTAATATCATGCTGCCTTGTGTGACTTTTAAGTTGAAACCCAGCGTTTATTTGGATACTTATAATTTTCTACTAGTTGTCATATTTTACTTCAATTGATTTCTCAACTTAATCTCCTTGTCCTGTCTGAGGTTTTTATTTTACTTAAAAAGAAATCATTATTATATTATAATTCAATAAATCTTATATTAAATTCAGTAGCTTATCCGATGTTGTACTTATTTGAAAAAAGTTATTTTCATTACCCAAATGATTTCCAAAATAAACTCATTTTTCTCATTGATTTCCTACTTGGTTCAGAAGTTGTAGCCTTACTTTCGTCATATATACATAAAGTCTCTTGAACATCCTAATTAGCATCTGTCACGAATATTATGTACTGAGTGGCACGTGGATGGAGACTTCAAGGTACACTTGCCGCACGTTCGCATGCTCCAAAATCATCCTCTAATGTATTTATTTCCATTGTTTCTTCTATTCCGGAACAGTGATGTATTCATTATGTAAAATTTCTCCTAGAAAGGCTTATGACTTGTACTACCGGTTTTGGGAATTGTAAATTTTATTGAGAATTTTGTTTCTAAAGTTGTTCGACGTTATTTATTATTGTTATTCAGTAAATATTAGGCTTACCCAATCCCTAAGACTAGGTGCCATCACGATACCCAACGGAGGGGAAATTGGGTTGTGACAAGTTGGTATCAGAGCTCTAGGTTCATAGGTTTTACGAGTCATAAGCAGGTTTAGTAGAGTCTTGCGGATCGGTACGGAGACATCTATACTTATCTTCGAGAGGCTACGGAAACTATTAGGAAATTCCACCTCTTTCATTCCTTATCGTGCACCATTGATTCAGCTCGAAGCATATATATATTATGTCCCTTTGAATCCACTTGTGTATTGTATTGCGCACTCGATATTAGCTATGCGCCGACTGTTCGTGATGTTGTGGATGGGCTACGAGGGAGCCAAGGATTCTCAAACATTGTCTCAATGTATCGTCCAGACTAAGAATGCAGAGGTATTAAGAGACTCTTCAGTTGTTCACATGGGAGTGTAGGTTGATTCTTACGAGCTTGGGAGGGTTTAAATGGTTGACGAGTGGTCGCAATCGTGGTAGGGTCACGAGGTGGATGTTAATTTGGGATAGTCGGTGGTATTGGAGACTATTTGGTTCGCATGAGATTTCTACTCGATGGAAGATACATTTTATCATTCAAGCACTAGAGGGAGCGAGTTTGACTGTCACGAGAATGGACATGTGCTTAGTAGATAACTAGGAGTACTTTGTGATTGGTGTTGTACGAGCTGTAAAGGTTAGTTTTGCGGATCATCAGATGTTGTTTTCTATGGTTGTGCCCCAAGTGGGGGAGTCCACTAGCGGCATTCAGATTACAGAGTCAGGTGTTACATAAGTTTGGGCCGAAGATGTGTATATATATTTATGGTATTTGGAGGTTCCCTGAAATTTGCATATGATTAAGATATAAGATCTTACATGGGATGATGTTGGGGCTTGCGGTGTTTCTATGTCATTAATGGGTATGCATTTCAGTATTCAAGGGAAGTCGAAGAAACAACATCAGATTCACAGAAGGTCTATTCAGCGTGGGCATCTTGGTTGCGGCACATTACGGGGTGCTTCAGAGGAAATACAGTGGTTTATGAGCTTCTGGGCTACGTGGTTCGTGCTAGTTTTTATGCATTGGGCTTTGGTTGGGATCATTGTGTATCGACTGGGAGAAGTGTTACCCCATTGGAAAGACGAGGAGTATTTTAATAAATGGGTCAGCTTTGTTGTGTTTGGTCAGCATAGCAATGGAAGTAATTTGTCCTTTTTGAATGGTAATTCTCTACCGGCATCTGTGGCAGTACTTTTGGTCTGGACAGTTTGTATGATTCGGTTGAGTTGGGGAGATGTGGTCCTGATGGCTTAGTTGCGTGCGGGCAGGTCTCGGATAGTTCTCGATGGTGTTGGCCTCGACTTGAGTTGGAACATCTTCTACGGGCATGAGGGATATTTTGTACATTATGGTTTTCTACCGGATGGATATTAGAAGTTAATAGAATGTTGGCACTATTGGACATCATATGAAAAGAGCGTGCATTTCAGGAAGGCGCCTTGTGTTATGGGTTGCAGATTCTTGGCTAGTTGTATGGTGATTACGGGGTTTTGAGGCTTCTGAGGTTCAGATTTCGTAACGCGGCTGGGAAATTTACATGGGTGCTTCAGTAAGATGATGGGATGTGAGTGATGTATCAGCCATTCCAGTAGCGTAGTTGAGATTTGGTATGGAAGTTATGGTATTCCTGAGGTTTTGGAGCTGGATGTCCTCATATGTGGACTATTCCTTATTTGCGGATTGTGAAGAAATATTAATGGGATGACTAATGGCATAAATTTTCGGTAAATTGCTATAGACTTTTGGAAGGATATTTACCTATTTGGGAATTACCAAGATTTGGTTTGGGGGCTATTTGAAAGCCCAACAAGAATGTGTACTTTATATCAGATCAGGTTTGGGTATTCTTGTGAGATTGTTATCACGGTTATGTTATCAGGAAAGACGGATATTATTTGTGCCCCTGGCCTATGTTATGTACCTCTCTTTTGCGATAATGGGATCTGAGGTTGTATGACTATTCTTCGCGCATGTTGTAATTCCATTCAGGCCTTATGGCGATGTGGGCAAGATGGCCCCGGTAATGTTGATTTGCTCATTTAACCTTAGTTGTGCTTGTTTTCCTCCATGTTGTTCTATTTCTATTTATTTCCCGCAATTATACTTGTGCACTCTATTGTGCTTGATATCAGCATTCATGTGATCAGTGAACCTGAGCACTCGAGCTCAATGAGTATCCATGTGTGGATTGATATATTTGGGGTTGGGCTGCATGCCGCAGCGTATGTTATGTGAGATACCCTTTCCCTGTGTTTATATTGTGTTATGTTTTCCCTCTGTGGGATAAGTTGATGAAATTGTAATTTGTCATTTATATATGTTGCACGTGTTAGATAATCCTCATACCTTGCTTTCCTTCTATTTTGCTACATGCCTGGGTTATTGTCCGTTTGGTGTACGGACCGTGTTATGTGAGAATCGGTGTGGTTCCGTGATGAGTTGTTAGCTGGGTTGCTGGTATTGGATGAGAAGAGGTTCTTAGACCTAAGATTTGCACTATCATTTTGGGGTGAGGAGTGGTTGGAAGGATGATACTAGTTCCGCTAAGAATTGGGCAAAATGGCTCTTGAGGGACGGGAGATCTTCTTGGCTTGTTGATTTCGTGGGTGGTTGTGTGTTTCTGCATGTTTCTTGTATCTTGGTCAGCGTCGTGGAAGTCCAGAACAAGGTTTTATTCAAAGTGAAGCATAATGTCGGCATCCATATTATTATTGGCAACTATGATGGTCAAAAGATATTACTATAGGCATTTGAGTTGTGTGGAAAATCATGTGATTGTGCCCTGGGTTGAAGTTGTGGCTCGGTTCAGCTTGTTCAGGTTTGTACAACGTGATGATGCGAGATTCGGATTCTATGATGAGTTTCAGATGTTGAGGGTTGGGTTCTGTCTTAAGTTATTGACTAAGGATGAAGTGAGGTCTTCGGTTAAGCTGCATTGCCAGGCCTACGTAGGTTGGGTGATGGGGAATCACCCTCGGGTGTATGTATGGTGAGCTCATGCAGTGATTTGATAGCTTTGGAAAGACTCCTAGCACGTTCGAGGACGAACGTATGTTTAAGTGAGGGAGGATGTAACGACCCGACGGGTCATTTTGAGCAACTGCGTCCGACTCGACAGTTTGAGGTCATGAGTAGCTTTACACAGTGTATTATGACTTGCTTGCATCGTCGGTTCGGGTTTTTTAGAGGTTCGGAAAGGATTTTCAGGAGTGACTCTCATTTGAGAAGCTCGAAGTTGAAGGAATTGACCAAGGTTTGACTTTTGAGTATTTGACCTCGGATCGGAGTTTCGACGGTTCCGGCATGTCCAGACGGTGATTTTGGACTTGGGCGTATGCCCGAAATTTAATTTGGATGTTTCTAAAGGGTTTCGGCATCATTTGGCGGAAGTTGGCAATTTAAAGGTTTAGAATTTTTCTAAGTTTGACCATGGTTTGACTTTAAGGATATCGGGTCCGGATTGTGGTTTGGGAACTTGGAATAGGTCTGTTTCGTCATTTGGAACTTGCCTTCCAAATTTGGTATGATTTGGAGTTGATTTGATATGGTTCGGACGCTCGGTTGCGATTTTAGAAGTTCTTGAAGTTCATTGTCATCATGTGTTTTGGCGTCCGATTCGTGATTCTATAGGTTATTTTGGTGTCCCGATCATGCGAGCGAGTTCGTGTTGTGTTACGGGACTTGTTGGTATGTTCGGACGAGGTCTCGAGTGGCTTGTATATATTTCCATTGTTTCTTCGATTCTGGAACAATGATGTATTCATTATATAAAATTTCTCCTAGAAAGGCTTATGACTTGTACTACCAGTTTTGGGAATTATAAATTTTATAGAGAATTCCATTTCTAAAGTTGTTAGACGCTATTTATTATTGTTATTCAGTAAATGTTAGGCTTACCTAGTCTCTAACACTAGGTGTCATCACGATACCCAACGAAGGGAAAATTGAATAGTAACAAAAGGATTGTGCGGTATTGTTCTTTATTTTTATCTTTGTTTCCCATAAGGGAATCGAAGATATAGATGTAAGTCCCTAAGAAGCAAATGACAATAGACCAGTACAGCCACTCTTATACCCCTGCGGAAAAGTTCCATTATTTGATTAATATTTGGTTCAACTAATGAATCAATCATATCACCAGTTGATCAAACATTTTCAAAAGCGATCTCGGGTTCAAGGTATGAAGTTATCTCTGTTAAGGAATGCTTTATTTTTTAATATGAGATTTTTTGGTGCGAATCCAAATTTAATCGGACCCCTATGTAGATACTAAACATCGGGTGAGAAATCATAAAACAAATATTCCCAAAAAACACGGTCTGAGTGCATAATTCTTTATATTTTGATTATAGATTATTGAAAATAGAGTGTATCCCGGTAATTAATTTAATAGGAGCCGGAGAGAAAAATATGATTGGATCGTAGAACTTAACAAACATGAAATGGATAGTGATCAGGCATTTGTTAAGATGAGATTTCTGTTCATCTTTTTTGTTCTTTTGTTTAAGTTATTTATATATACAATTGAAAGTACAGTTTAACAACTTGTTAACAAGTCATGATAACTAACATGCTATAATAAGTTAAACTACCGTGGTAATATTATGTTACATACACTAATAATGTATTAATAATGTGTATAACTTAAATTCTTTTTAATAATAAGGTCTACATGTCTAAGTTTATTCTCTTGTATTGCGCATTACTTGGTATCATTCCTTTCGAGGCACGTATTTGTGTTTACTCGTAAAACGGTACAGTTAAATTATACGTGGTTTCTAGACAAGTGAATTAATTCGATCCTGAATAATAAAATAATTGAAGGAATCAATACTTAGCCTTGAAATAAAAACGGAATAATAGAAATAATAATTCCGGGAGCAAAACTTCAGGGCACAACAGCAACGAAATCAAAGAATAAGAAGACAAAGCTTTGAATTGATTATAGTATAAGTTTGCTAGAAAATTTGTGTCCTTTACAATGATAACGGAACTCGCTATTTATAGTTGCGTCTAGGGAACAAGGTCCTAGGATCATGCCCTTCTTTAATGTCAATTATGAGGGTCATTGAAGAATGTGTAACGGTGAACATAAATGACAAATTCTTGTAACGGGAAGTGTACTAAATGTTGTGGAATATTCTCCATTAAATGCTACCGGGTAGCAGGCATCTATTGCGTCTTTATGAATATCATTCCTTCCCATGATAAATGGAACGGTTGTCTTCGATTTTAGCTATCCTCTGCCTTCGGCTCCACGTGTCACTCTCTTATGCAGCCACTCAACATAGCATATTTTACCCTATACAGATAGTCCCCATGTTTTCCGGTGATATAACTTTGTGTCACCGGGAAGTTGGTAAAAATATTCTTTTGGGGGAGAATTTCTCTTATCCCCTTTGAAAAGCTTGTGACAGTTGATTAGACGCACGTGTTTTCGCAGTTAATGCCCCGAACACGAGTCATTCCACAATTCAGGATAACTTTTTCCGTTTATCGAGGTAATCATGGCCATTCATGCTGTGAAGGAAGATTATCGTTGCCAGGATTTAAACGTTATCGCTCCTAACCTGGCGGAGCGGTTAACCTTACCCAAGAAGGGTTTACGTATGTCTATACGTATCCCTTCACTTTGGGGACATTTTCGCAGAGTTGAGAGCTTGACTCCGTCATTGAGGAGTTTTGCCTCCGCTACCAAGCGTGTTTGGCACAAGTGAGTCCCTCCGTGTGGAGGAAGACTGCTTGCCTCCGGTGCCTGTGCCACGAAACGAGGGAGGAGCTATCTTTAGCTCGTGTGATGAACCTTTATTCTCCCAAGATCTTTCGTGGAGGGATGATCAACTTCAGCAAGCAAGGCCACCATGCATTGTTATCCAGCATGGATGATGATAACGACCGTGGGTGGATGAATGATTTGTTTCCATTGACACCAATGACATCATTCTGACCTTGGTACCTTCATTGCCGGAATTGTGGAACCGTACTTGTAAGTGTAGTCTTTTCTTCTACTCTTGTTAAAAATACTTTTCTCGTCTTTATTAACTTTTCTTCCTTTACCTGCCTCGGCGACTCGGTGGGTTCCCCCTAGGGTTGAGGGATTAGACCAATGGGTTCAGAAAATTTTGGATGTTACTATGCCCGAAACCCGCTCGTGGAAAGAGTGGTCCCTTAAATATGGGTGGAAGGCCAAAAATAATTGTAAGTTTAACTCATCATGTCTGTACCCCTTCTTATGATAAAGTTATCTAATTCTGCATTCCTGTTGATCATAGGTCTACCCCAGGGCTCAGTTGTCGTCCCCGAAGAGGACATTTTGGTTGATCCTGGTGATGCGGCGAGGCTGCTGTAGAAAGCTTTTACACAGGCAGGCGTCACCGGGCATACTTCTGGTGCAAGTGCTTCTTCTCGGAGTCCCCGTCCGGAGAACATAACAAGAAACCAAAAAGAAGGCGTTCCTCCGCGGCCGTGGGAAAGAATAAAAGGGCGAAGAATACTGCCCCTGAGTCGTCTTTAGAAGTCCTTATAACGAGCCCTCCGCCCCGGTTGGCCATAAATACCGTGATGATTGACGATGATGGAGAAGCTAGCGAGGATGGAGATTTTCTACATAGAATACAACGACCTTCCTCAACTCAACAGACCGCTCAATCTGTTGAGTTAGATACACCAACCGAGGATGATATTTTGGTGCTCTGGGGGAGTATAAAATGGTGGAAAATTCCAAATCCCGCTTCCAGATCCTAGTCGTTGCACCCGGTATTATGGGGCTGAGTACCAGGTCCCTGCCATCTTCGGTTGATAAGGAACCAGCAACCAACTTTGTGTTTGTCGCAGATGCTTCTCACCCTTCAATACCATCAGCTTCATCTCCATCTTCACCAACTCTTCCACCAGCAACTGCTATATCATCTCCACCGGTCGCATCTGTCCGAGAAGAGGGTGTTGCTCTCCTTCAGTCCCGGTTCATGGGAATTTCGGGCAATATTATGCTCCCCCCTCAGAAGATCCGGAAAAGAGGAGGAGCATTACGCTCTTGGTCTCCACCAGATGCAATTTATTATCCCAGCCGGTGGAACTTGCTAATTATCTGAAGCCTTTGGCTTCAGAAAAAGATTGGGAAAAGATATAGGCTATCTCGGGAGCGTGCTTGTTGAACAATGCCATGCACAACGCCGCAACGATACATTCTTCTCTTCTTTTGTCATTTCTTCTGTCTTTGACTAAAAAGTATTTTGAGTTTGACTTTATTGTTTCATAGGCCAATTTTCCTGCTTTTGATGGCCTCCAGAGGTTGATTCGGGAAAAATAATAACTTACATCCGCACGGGATCAACTTTTGGCCGAGCGGGAGCAAACTGTTGCTCGCCTCTTGAAATTGGAAGCCAAAGCTGGTGAGGTCGTGGAGTTGGAGACACGTTTACAGCAAAGCGAGGAAGAAGTGGAAACCCTTAGCCAAGATATTGACCCGCTGAGGCTTCAATTTGATGAAGCCAAGACCAAGTGGGCTAAAGTACATAGCGTCTTTCTTGCTGTAACCGATTGCGAGGCTGCCTACGCTGAAAGATTGACCAACTTAGAGGAATCCTTGAACTCCAAAACTGAAAATCTTGCTGTTGTGAGGATGAAATATGCCCAGTTGGAGGAGAAGTATAAGAAGCATATTGAGCATAATAGGATTTTTATCTCAACCATCTGTGACCTCGATGTTAGCCTCAAATCCGTTAGATTCGCTCGGAAAAACCTTTCTGCCGAGGTTACCCAACTCAAAGAAGAAATTAAGCGTCGAGCGACTTCCCTCGTTATTGAGAAAACTTATGTTATGTACAGCATTAGGATAAAACCCTTTCCAGGCGCTAAATTGATTATCACTGACTTTGATGCCGAAATCTCTAAGGTCCGTGAGCTTGAGTGAGCTTCTAAAAGGGGTCTCCCGCCAGGGCCTGATGCTTCCGGTTCTACTGGTTCTGGTTCCAAAACTTCGGGAACTGAAGAGGAACCAGAAGGTGAAGATGTTGAAGGCCAAACTGATGAGGGCCAAGATGTTGATACATCGGTAGATCTACCCACATCCTCTAGGGGCGGACACTTCTCTTCCTCCCGGTTCCAGAGATGCAGCAATTTAGATTTTCCTTTCTTTTTCCAACTTTTGTATCTGTGTCGTTTCTTATTGTGAATAAAGACATCTTTTGCTCAAGTATTGCATGAGTATTTATTTTGTTTAAACATTAATATGAGTTTTAATCTTTGCATTCTTTTTTGGTTAAGTGTTCTGCGCAAGGTTATTGTTTGCATCTTATTATGTAAGGCCTTGGGTGTATTATTCCCCCGAAAGCATTTGGATTTCGGGCACATGTTCTTCCGAAATCAAACCTTTATCACGGGGGTTTTTATAAGAGAGGGACTTCTTATGTTTACGGTGCTCTTGAAGAGGACGTCTCATGTTCATTACGGCACTAGCATTTGACGTACTTGTTTAACTTTCAAAATGATAAGAAACAAGATGTAAAATAAAAGGACTTTACTTTATTCCTTTCTTTTTCAAAAAGTGTGTAAGCGTTCGTTATGTTAAAAATAAACTGTAATTTATTGTGGCTAACTCATACAACTTGTTTCTACGGGGCTGGTCGAGCAGCCCCCGATCCCGATGATACAACTATGTTCCTGGTTTTTGTGCTCCGTTCAACGTGGCAGTCATTGTCTCTGTATCTTCATAATACCCCCCCCCCCCCCCCCCCCCCCCCCCCCAAGTGTTCGAATGCAAAGAATGTGAATTGGAACACTGGAAGTTTTGCACCTTCAAGGAACCCACTAATGAATTGCTAGACAATCTTCAGCTCGGTAACAAACTTCGCATCCCCTTAGGAATCTATGCTATCGAGCAAAATACTATCTAACAATCCTCTAGTGGTTTGCACTTGTGAATGGTCGGGTAACCTTTGCTTGATAGCAAACTCACTTTCCTGGTGGAAATTTTGCTATCGAGCCAAAGATTATCTAACCGTCCGAGAGTGGTTCTTCACTTGTGTGCCTTGTTATCAAAGGTCTTATTGCTGATGTTTAAATTTCTTTGTAGTATTGTTTATGTTGCTGCCTCGCTAAAAGTCTTGCCAGAAAAACCCAATTGGGACAAAAACTGGACGAAGGAAAAAAGAGTGCAGCACATACTTTCAGTACAGATGATGTTTGTTAGCAATAATATCTCTTGAGGTGTGCCACATTCTAGTTGCTTGGAAACTTTTCTCCATCCTGATTTTCCAACTCATATGAGTCTTTCTCGGTGACAGCTGAAACCTGGTAGGGGCCTTCCCAGGTTGGACCTAGCTTCCCTGCGTTGACTTCCCCGGTGTTTTGAATTACTTTTCTTAGAACCAAGTCTCCCACTTTAAAATAAGGGAGGTTGGCTCTTCAATTATGATATCTTTCCATTATCTGCTTTAGGATATCATTCTTATATGTGCCAAGTCTCTGCGCTCATCAAGTAGCTCCTAATTAACCACATCGCTTCATTGTTCATCTCTTCGCCTGCCTGGAAATATCTCAAGGTAGGCTCTCCTACTTCCACCGGGACTAAGCCTTCCGTACACAAGAGGAAAAGGATTTTCTCCTGTGCTCGATTTGGCCATTGTTCGGTACGCCCATAGCACTCCAGGAAATTCCTCAGGACATTTACCTTTAGCCGCTTCCAATCTTTTCTAGAAATTTTGTATTATCACTTTATTCGTTGATTCCGCTTGTCCATTTACCCTCGGATGATAGGGTGAACACGTGATTCTCTTGATTTTCAAATCTTCAAGGAACTTTGTAATCTTTGCGCCTATAAATTGTGGCACGTTATCGTAGGCTATCTCTTTTGGTATTCCAAATCTACAAATTATGTTCTCCCACCAGAAGTCCACCACTTCATGTTCGTTGATCTTCTGATAAGGACCTACTTCAACCCACTTAGAAAAATAGTCAGTTAAAATTTAAAGAAATCTTACCTTACCAGGGGATGGCGGTAGTGGTCCGACGATATCCATCCCCACCTCATGAACGGCCACGGAGATAGAACTGAATGTAATGGTTATGTTGGTTGATGTACCAGTAGTGTGTATCGTTGGCATTTATCGCATTTTTGCACGAAATCTTTGGCGTCTTGTTCCATTCGGGGCCAATAATATCCTGCCCTTACCAGTTTTAGCACTAATTAATATGCGCCCGAATGGTTTCCACATATCCCTTCGTGGACTTCTCGCATAACATAATTAGCTTCGGACGCTCCCAAGCATCGGGCCAGCGGGCCTTGAAAGATTTCCACTACAGTTGGCCTCATTTGAAGCTATATCATGTTTCTTTGGCGCGCAACGCTCGGGATGCCTTGGAATCTTTGGGCAACTTCCCGTTCTCGAGATAATCGATGATCTCATTCCTCCAGTCCCAGACCAAATTAGTCGTGTTTACCTCAAAGTAGCTACCCCCGTCGAGGACCGAGTGCATGAGTTGTACAACCTTCTCGGAATCTGATCCCTTCATTTTCGTTGATGAACCGAGGTTATCTAGTACATCTGCTTCTGCATTTTCTTCCCTCGGGATATGAGTAATCGACCACTCCCGAAATTGAGCCAGGAGATCCTGGACCTTCACTACGTATTGTTGCATGCGCTCCTCCTTGGTTTCGAAGATCCCGTAGACCTGATTTACCACCAGATGGGAGTCGCATTTGATTTCTATGACCTCGAAATCTAGTCCCTAGGAATGTTCGAGTACTGCAATCAAAACTCCCGATGACGATTCTGACACCATCACTACTTCTTTGGTCGCTAGCGGCAGTAATCTCGGATTGAAATCGACCACAAAGTCGGCCAAAACTTGTGACTTAATTGCAGTCCTCGATTTATATTCTATGTCGAATTCACTCATTTTGATGTCCCATTTGACCAATCTACCCGAGAGTTCGGGTTTGTGAAGGATGTTCCGCGGGGGAAAGGTGGTCACCACAACAGTCACGTGAGATTAGAAGTAAGGCCTCAACTTCCGAGCGGAAACTACGAGAGCTAAGGCCAGCTTCTCCAAATGCGGGTAGCGAGTTTCTTCTCCCGTTAAAATTCTACTAACATAATAAATGGGAGATTGCGTACCTTCATCCTCAAGGACGAAAATGGCGCTTAGTGCTACCTCTGAGACTGCTAGGAAAACTAAAACCATTTTACCTTCCTTCGGTTTTGATAGTAACGGAGGGCTTGAAAATTACCTTTTTAAATCTCTTAAAGCCTACTGCATTCGGGGGTCCATTCGAAGTTGATTTTCTTTTTGAGCAGCACGAAGAAGCGCGTTGGCATTTCTCTGATGCCCGGGAAATAAACCTGCTTAAAGCAACCAATCTCTCTCTTAGCCTTTGAACTTCTTTCACGCTTGATAGCTGGCCCAGGATGTCTTCGATGGCTTTGATCTTATCGGGGTTTACCTCAATCCCCTATTGTGATAGCAGAAATATTAAGAATTTACCGGAGCTTACCTCGAACGCGCACTTCTCGGGGTTAAGCGTCATGTTATGCTTCCTTAGGATGTCAAAAGTTTCTTGCAAATGCTTAAGATGATCACTTGTGTTCAAAGGCTTAACAAGCATATCGTCTATATAAACTTCCATGGTTTTCCCTATTTATTTTTCAAACAACTTGCTTACGAGCGTTGATAAGTGGCTCCGACGTTCTTTAACCCGAAAGGCATCACATTATAGCAATATGCGCCAAAATTCGTTATGAACGAAGTCTTTTCCTAATCTTCTGGGTTCATCTTAATTTGGTTGTACCCGAAATAAGCATCGAAGAAACTCATTAACTCGTGCCCGTCCATTGCATCAATCATTTGATCATTGTTTGGCAGTGGGAACGAGTCGTTTGGGCTCACCTTATTCAAGTCCTTATAATATACACACATGCGAAATTTATTGTTCTTCTTAGGAACTACTACTACATCAGCTAGCCAGCCCAGGTACGTTACCTCTCGGATCGAACCTATATCAAGTAGGCGAGTTACCTCTTCTTTGACGAATTTATTCATGGCCTCCGCAATAGGGCGTTCCTTTTGTCTTACCGGGGGATGTTGTGATCCAAGCTTAGCTTTTGTACGTCCACTTCCGTTGGGATACCTGTGATACCCGCATGCGACCATGCAAAACAATTGGGCATTATATTTAAGAAATTCAATAAAGACAGACCTGAGCTCAAGGTGCAGTCATATCCCCAAGAGGAATTTTCTCTCTAAGAACTTTTCAAACAATGCAACTTGTTTGAGCTCTTTCGTTGTGGATATTGTTGCATCTATCTCTTCTGGTACCTAGAAATGTCCACCTGAGAAGATTCCGGCACTACTTCCCCCTGGCTAACTTCAGTCGATTCAGACGCAGGTTTCGGTTCCTGTAAATACTATGCCGCTTGAGCCGTCCCTTTGCTACTAGAAACCGAAATCGCATTCATTTCCCTTGCCGCCAGTTGGTCATCTCTTATCTATTTGATTCCTTCGGGTGTTGGAAATTTCAGCAACGCATGATATGTTGATGGTACAGCTCTCATCTCGTTTAACCATGGTATTCCCAGAATAATGTTATAACACATATCACAGTCCACAACTTCGAAAAGAGTCATCTTCATCACCCCTTCGGCATTTGTGGGCAGCAGGATCTCTCCTCGGGTTGTCACATTTGCGAGATTGAATCTGGCCAAGATTTTTGTGGCCGCAATGATGCATCCGGTGAGTTTGGCTTGCTCCAATACCCTCTATTGTATGATATTGGCTGAACTTCATGGATCCACCAGAACATGTTTGATTTTAAAATCAAGTACGTTTAAAGAAAATTACCAGCGCGTCGTTGTGCAGTTGCAACAGTCCGTATGCGTCCTCCTCTATGAAAGTGATGTCGTCTTAAGCGACTTCCCAGAGTCTCTTGCTATGGGCTATTAAAACCTTCTTCTTTTATGCTACCGAGAAGGTGATCCCGTTGATCTCGCCCCCCCCCCCCCCCCCCCCCCCCCCCCCCGAAGATCATGTTGATCGTCTGGCGCAGGGGATCTTCTCCTATTTTCAAGGGCTCCGCGATATCCTGGTTGCTACCATAGTTGTTCTGGGATCAATCATTTAAGCATTCTCTAAGATGACCATATTTTGGTATTTTTGCCACCTCTTCACTCATGTCGGCAATCCCCAGGTCGGTGGCCATTCGTCCTGGGATACTCGCACCACAAATTAGGATCCCTCTGTCTGGGATCGTATCTAATGGGCTTCGGGAATAGTGCTTCTTTAATGTTCCTCATAGCTGATACCAACTCTACTACACTAACATTGAAATTATATTCTGATAGCCTGGGTAGGAAGGATCCCGTGTACCTGACGCTTCTTTTTCTTGCAATGATATGTTGGTCCGACTGCGATTAGTTCTTCTGTCGGTAACGAACCTGTCTGCCAAGAAAATACCTTTGTCGCATCTTTCGCCCCGTTCGTAGGGAAAACACCATCCCCTCGAAGATCATCTATCTCTATCTAAATCGTCATTTAATTTTTCTTTATTCCTCTCCTGTCCCTTTGCCAACGACGGGAATCCAATTTGATCATCTTCAATCGTTATTTTATACTTGTACCGATTGTGGACATCCGCCAAAGTTGTCGCTTGAAACTCAAGCAAGCTTTCCTTCAATTTTAGGGAAGCAACTAAACTTCCCGGATTCAGACCCTTGGTGAATGCTTCAGCCGTCCATTCATCTGGAACAGCCGGGAGCAACATCCTCTCCTTTTGGAACTGGGTGACGAATTCCCGCAGCAACTCGAACTCCCCTTGTGCATTTCTGAATATGTCGGCCTTCCGGGCCTTAATAAAAGAGTCTGCGAGCATCTCAAATAAATCTATGGAATGCTCGGATAACAGCGAATACCACGTCTAGTCTCCCCTCGTGAGAGTCTCTTCAAATTTCTTCAGCAAAACATACTCAATTTCGTGGGGGGTTAAATCATTCCCCTTCACCGTTGTTGTATAGGTGGTAATATGATCCCGGAGATCTGAAGCTCCATCGCACTTCATCACGTCGGACATTTTAAATCATTTCGGGATTAAATATGGTGTCGCGCTTGGTTTATACAGCAACTAAGTATACTTCTTTGAGTCCGGTCCTTTCAACACCGGTGGTGCACCCAAGATTTGATCCATGTGGGCGTTTACTTCCCTCATAAACCAAGAGAGTTCGCTCTTGAGGAGATCATTCTCGTTGTTGGGGCCGGATCCGCTCCCCCCAGCCCCATCAGAGCCAACCTCGCCCCTCGGGGTGTTGTTTTTGACCCTCTTCATTGTTTGATTTGTGGGAGCGCAAGGAGTAACTGGACCTCATCCATTCGCATTATTGGAAGCCCCCGATAACGCCTGCTTCAATTCCGTCATAACCTTATCTTGCCATGTGTGATGGCCTAGAATGATTGCTTGTTTCTCTTGCATGACCCTTACCGCGCCAACAACATGCTCCTCTTCAGCGTCATTGGGAGTCACCTCCCGAACATGTCGCGGGTACCGCTAGTCATAAATCGGCGTATCATCGTTCCCCTCATTGTGGGTGTCACTGACTTAATCCTGGTGATGAGTCTGGTCTCCTTGAGCCGTATGTGTTGTTAACACCATTATTTGTTTATCTAAGACAAATAATCAAAACACGTAAGTAAAAGAGGCAAGGATAAACTTAATTACACGGTTGTCTAGGCCCCACGGTGGGCGCCAAACTATTTACCCGTAAAACATTACAGTTGAATTTATACGTAGTTTCTAGACAAGAGAATAATTCGATCCTGAAATAAAAATAATAATTGAAGGAATATGCAATTTTTAGCCTTGAAATGAAGATAGAATAACAGAAATAGTAATTCCGGCAGCAGAGCTTCCGGGCACAACATTAACGAAATCAAAGAGTAAGAATATAAAGCTTTGAATTGATTAAGTTTGCCAGAAAATTCGTGTCCTTTAAATTGATAACCGAGTTCACTATTTATAGTTTCTCCTAGGGAACAAGATCCTAGGATCATGTCATTCTTTAATATCAATTATGAAGGCCATTAATATTGAAGAATGTGTAACTGTAAGCATAAATGACAAATCCTTTGTAACGGGTAGTGTACTAAATGCTGTGGAATATTCTTCATTAAATGCTACATGGTGGCTGGTATCTATTGCGTCTTTATGAACCAATGATAAATGGAACGCTTGTCTTCGGTTTTACCTATCCTCTGTTGTCGGCTCCACGTGTCACTCTCTTGTGCAGTCACTCAACATAGCATATTTTATCCTGTACAATTTGCAACATACTCCCTCAATTATGCATATGGTAGACAAGTTTCCCAAAGTTTTTCTATGTTAGGAACTAGGTGGAGATGTGCCGTGAGTGGTGATCAAACAAAACTTAGTTATATTTGCTTTATTTCAGACGAAACCTTTCATTTCCGAAATAAACAAAAATAAAAGAACTGACCCCCTAACTGTTAGTTTTATTGTCTTAGTCACTACCTAAAAAATAAGAATCAGTGACAGACAAATTTGGCAGGTAAATAACAAAATTCGTCGCTAATCCTATTTAGCGATATATTATCAACAAGTTATGTTAGCTACGAGTCATTTAGCGAGTTTTTTTAATTAGTAGCGTGACTTTGTCAAGATTTTAGCCCTTATAGATATGATTGGTTTTGTGCCGTTATTGATCACTTACAAGGTTAATTCAGCAGCTACTATTTGATAACCATGGGAAAGTATTATATGGTGCACCAAGTGTTTGTTATGGCAAAAAGGGTTTGATTCGATTTCTGTCATGAATCAAAGGAAACAACTAAAGTATGCAGGTAAGCTAACATTGTTAGGATCAAAGGAAAAGAACATGATAAAAATAGACTTGTAGAAAAAACTTAAGTAGGATAAGACAAAAAAAACATATCAGACATACAAAGTATCATGTATTCATGCATGATTCGGGAAAGGGTCACACCCTAAGAGGTGTGATGTAGACAGCCTACCGTAATGTAAATATATATTAGGGGCCATGCTGATGTATGCTCTCAAAGTTCCCACTCTCCTACTCCACTCTTTCTCTGTTCAAGTCTTTAAGAACAAAGCCAAAGCAAGAGCTATTTCTGATGTAGATGTCCATGTCTACATTGTACACTCCAAACTTTAAAGAATTTGGCAATAGTTTGGTTGGTGGCTTGTAAATCTTAGGCACCTCTGTCCTCTTTAATGAATACCAAAACAGGAACAATGAATATTTCCTACTATTACAAGTGGCAAAACCAGGGTTTTAGTACAACAAATAAAATATTTTCTTCAACAAAATCTCACAATTTAATACCTTGAATTGTTGCCAATGTTTCCGGTGATTGATTACTTTGAATTTTTAAAAGTGCTATTTTTTACCAGAAAGGACAGATTTGACTTTCATCACTTGATAGTTAATTCGAAAACCTCTCAAATTTTGGTCATTTAGATTTATAGTTTACGGATTCCCCTCCGGGGGTGTGACCATTCTTCTATGTGAACGCGAAATGCTTTGTTAACGGTGCTTAAATTTTGACGATGTATATTGTACAACATCAGTAGCATGGTGTCATTTCCAACAGCAAAGGACATACGAAATCAGTATTATGAAACTCAAACTGCCAGCAGGACGAAGGAAAGCATCAAATTTAATGAACATTTCAGGGATTATATTATATATATATATATATATATATATGTGTGTATATATATATATATAACAAAATATTTAGGAGAAAATTGGTTACCAGATCTTAACCCCAAACAAGAGAAGCAGAGAAGATTAGCCCCCAACCCCAAGAAAGCATACAAGTATTTTGCAACACAAAATAAAGTGGAAAATGGCCCATGCAGGTCTCGAACCTGCGACCTTCGCGTTATTAGCACGACGCTCTAACCAACTGAGCTAATGGGCCAGTTGTTTCACAGTTGTCGCGGATATTATAACTCATAACAAGAACGACGTAAAAGAAAACAAATACGAGAAGAAACATGATTTTTTTATCTAAAATTTTCGCCTTAGGAAAGCACTAACTACTGGAATTTTGGGATATATGTGCATATATTAACGTACTGGACAATAGGAGGGTGTTTGGATTGATTTTTAAGTCCTTTTTAGCTTTTTGAGTATTTGACAAAGTCAAAACAATGCTTAAAATAAGTAAAAAGATGCTCGAAACAAGCCAAAAGCAATCCCTACTTACTATTTTTTGACTTAAAAGTTTTCCTGATGAAACGCCATTTTTTTTAAGTCAATCCAAACGGGCTCTTGGTCCATATGCACTTGTAATTAAACCACTTAGATAGAGAATTTGTTGTTGTATATATACTATAATTTTACCGCGAAAGAGGTTTGCACCCTAGCCCAGCTCATATGCATGTAATATTTAGAGGTCGTTTGATATGAGGTATAAGTAGATATAGTGTTGGTATAAAATTTTAATATCACTTTAATATTTTGTTTGGTTAGCAAACCTGGTATAATTTATCTCGGGATTAAAATTAGTACCAGGATAACTTATACCTTGTAGGGAATGGGATAATTAGTGCCGTGATAACTTATACCTTCTTCTTAGAAATTATGCAATTATCATTTTTAATACAACATATCAAACACGAAATAAAAAATAATACCAAGATAAGTAATCTCAGCATAACTTATCCTAACATAAATCGTATTCATTCCAATCGAACTCTTAGAAAATAAAATATACTGATAATGTAAAAAGTTCATTTACTATCTATCAAATGTATATAATTTAAATCCAATTTAATAACAATGGGTGTATCGGGGGTAGTAGAATGTGGGCATTTTTAGCTTCAATGGAAAAGGTAAAGAGTTATTATCCAAATATAACAAAAATGGGAGAGACAGAGTCAGCGAGGCGGTGAAACTACAGTGGCAAAAATGCCTAACTAATTATCGGATTCTTTGCATCTCATTCAATTTTCAATTATCCAAAAATTAACAAGAACAAATATGCCAACTCAATTACACGCAAGCACACTCCTATAAATAAGCCTATAATCATTACTCCCCTTATCCCAAATTGGATCAAATATTTACCCCATTTTGCATTCAAAACCAGAATTATAGGAGCTTTGTATTGACCTAACTTCACAGCTTAAATATCACTTATCCCCACCTAATATGAAAATAGATTAAACACTATCTGTGCGTAAAAGTTAAATTATTTTAACTTCTTTTTATATTAATTACTCATCTTCTGTCTCGTTGGAAGCTTTAAAAGGAGGAGAGCCACAATTTTCTTTCACCTTCATTCTCTCCTAGCCACTTAAGATATACAGTACTGGTCAAAAAGAGCATATTTTTCGTGATTGTTTCTTACTTGGATTCTTGTTCTATAGATTTACGGGAGAAAACAGCAATCTGCATGCTCCTAAATCTTTTATTTTCTGGTGAAAAATTGATCTTTTATTTTCCTTTGAATTATTTTTTAGAATGCTACAACCTTGAAAAACACTTAAGAATATTTTAGTGACAATGGCTTCATGTTCTTTGAATACTGGTTTTTCTGTTTCTATTCCCTGTTTCAACGCCACAACCAAAGAGTCTCGTCGTCATTGCCCTTCAATTGGCACTCTACAACTTAAAGATTTAACATCCAGAGAATTTGTAGGCAAACCCTTGGATTATGCATCAGATCATAATGCTACTAACCGTTGGAATGTTGAACGACTTTCTGTATGTATAAATCCTGATACTTGTTGTTTTCATGTTTCATTCTTGTTTTTTTTTTTTTTTTTCGAGATCAAATCATTTATAAGTATTTATTCTAATGATTTTAGGCACAAGTATCAATTGATGATCAGAAATGGTGGGAGAAGACCCTTAAACCCAACATGGTAGAGATCAATTCAGCACAACAACTTGTTGATTCATTATTAAAAGCTGGTGATAGATTGGTCATAATTGACTTCTTCTCTCCTAGCTGTGGAGGTTGCAAGACTTTACATCCTAAGGTATATTATATAGCAATGCAAAAGCAACAACTACGTCTTAATCCTAAACAAATTAGGGTTTACTATATGAATCATCACTAAGGGTGTTTATAAAAACTCGAAAAATCATTCCGAACCGAAAATCAAACCAATCCAACCAAAAAACCGATACTTTTTAGATTTGATTTGGTTTTGGAAACCGATCAAATTTCGTTTGGTTTTTATTTTAATAAAAAAATTAACCGCAATAAAGCCGATTATAAAAGTAGTTATTTAAATTTATTATTACATACACACATATATGTATAGTTGTATATAAAGTTTCTACAATTTTATGGTACATATTAGTTATTTATATTTTTAGTCTAGTTCTTAGCTCTGATGGTAAGCACCCTCCACTTCCAACCAAGAGGTTGAGAGTTCAAGTCACCCTAAGAGCAAAGTGGGGAGTTCTTGGAGAGAAGGATGTCGAGGGTCTATTGGAAACAGCCTTTCTACCCTAGGGTAGGGGTAAGATCTGCGTACACACTACCCTCCCCAAACTCCACTTGTGGGATTATATTGGGTTGTTGTTGTTGTAGTCTAGTTTTTTGCTATTATAATAATAATCTAATTCTTTATTTTTATATTCTAGTTTGATTGGTAATTAAATTATTCATCATTAATATCTTGGTAATTATAGATTAGTCAAAGAGCAATTGGTTTGATAGTGTTACGTCGAAAATGTACTCGCTGGAATATGTTTGGTGGTGTATCTCTCATATTTAAGAAAAAAATTGATAACTTATCAAAAAACCGATAAAAATAAATCTATAAAAACCGACTTAGTTGCTTTGATTTGGTTTCAATATTTGAAGAACCGACTTGATTTGTTTTTTTTTAAGGAAAAACCGATCTAAACCGAACCATGAATACCCTGATCATTATCATTGACTATGCCGATCCTTTTAAACATTATTTACTAATTAAGAAAAAAGAACTTAGTAGTTATAACTGGTGCTAATTGATGTTTGCAGATCTGTCAGTTAGCTGAATCAAACCCCAATGCCTTATTCCTCAAAGTAAACTACGAAGAATTGAAAACCATGTGCAATGCTCTTCATATACCTGTCTTACCCTTCTTCAGATTCTATAGGGGTACACAAGGCAAAGTTTGTAGCTTCAGCTGTACCAATGCAACAGTAAGTATTTCAATGTTACAACAGTAATTTTTTGTGGTTTCAATTAGACCTATTACCTTCGATTCCAACTATGTATACATATGTAAAAATATTTATAAATTTAAATATATAATAATATCATATTCAGCCCAGGGTCTTTCGATAAAAAGAGTCTTTGCCGTCGTAAGTTTGCGTACGCTCTACCCTCCCCAGAATACATTCATTCTAAACTCAGATCAGACTCACCCTCAAGTTGGTCATTGATATTTTACTTTCTCTAAAGATTAGTTTACTGAATTATTTAATTTATCACTTAAGATTCTTATTGTAAAAGTTGTACTTTGCAGATAAAGAAATTCAAAGATGCATTAGCAAGATATGGGAAAGATCAGTGTAGTGTTGGTCCAGCAAGAGGTTTAGATGAATATGAGCTTTTAGACTTGGCTTCAATTGGAGAATTATCAAGAAAGGATTGTACAAGGAAAGAAATATTCCAAAAATCAGACTTTACAGGAGTAGTAGATATATATTATATATAGCACTTAGACAAGGGACTTAGAAAAAAAGATTTCTTAATTTTATGGAGTGAAAACCAACTCCAAAGAATTTCAGTGGTTCTGGTTATTACCTTGGATTATTACCTGTGGATATTGCTCGAACAAATGCAAAATAATTTACTTTTGTGAATAGATATGGCAAAATGATTAAAACAGTTATCCACGCACAATGAAATTTTTAAAATTGTGGATAAGAATCATATTATCCACTTAAAAAATGATTAACCAAATGAATAATTAATATGTTTAACTTTTACACTTGTAAACCCTCATAGTGGATTCGTCAAATTTGGGAGACTGAAAAAATAATCATATCCAAGAAGTTATGATTATATATATTATCTGCCGGATAGTCCGTTTTTTATCCGCCTGAGTCATTTTTTATGGGAGTGCCTAACTTAGATTTAAAGGGGTAAGAGGCTTGGCAATTTTATGTTTTTGTTTTGATCGTTGCAACTCAGTTAGTTGGTATGAAAATATACGTAACCAAAGCGAATGCTCAATTTACATATCAAACTACTACATTAAAGGAAAGGCAAGAATGTACAGAAAATATGTGATATTGAACTGTTTTCACAACTTTTAGGCTTACTTGGACATGGTTTAATACAACCTCACACTATAAAGAAAAATAGACATTAAAGAGAAAAGGTACATGTAAACATTCCTTTAATATTGAATGTTGTAAATACATCACAGAAATAAACTTCCATGTTGAGCTTGTTACAAAATCTTTTCATTAAGGGAAGAATTAGAACTTTAATCCAAGTGTTTCCAAATTTGAAAAAGGGTCATTCTACCAAAAGGAAAATAGGTTCACATGAACTAGACCGGAGGGAGTAAAATTTACATCATTGCCTATCTTTAACCAAATTTGAGGACGATGGCCTTGTAATATATTATGCAAATTCCACCATTGTATAAAACTGCAGAAATTATATGGTCTCTGAAAGTAACTATAGGACATAAATTGTCACACTATTTATTGAATGTTCCATCATTCAGCTTACATGGAAGCTCCTGCTCAAATCAGCTATCCATAACCACCTCAAAATCCAGAAATCAAAAAGAATTCATCAAGAATAACTACCAAAACATAAAGCCATCATTAAGTTTTATATTCATAGAGTATGGTCTATTCTTATGGATAAAAATCCAATAAAATCTCTTAAGCAAAGCTCTGTATCTGATATTTCTTGTAGTGCAACAAAAGTATGAGACCTCAAAAAAGCCTTCATCATTCATAAGAAAGATGATCACATGTGATGCCACTGGAGCCCAACAAATGAGAAGGCTTCAACAGATAGCATCATTCAAATCTCCGTTCTTAATTGGCAATCATCAGGCTTCAATCAAAAGACAAATAGGTGCAAGAAACAAATACCAACCACAAGAGAGTAAAAGATCAAAATGAAAGCCGAAAAAAATGTGCCTCAGAGGTAGTGACAATTAAGTATCATCATCTTTATACATCATGATAATACGTGCATAACACAAACATCCTCAGCACATTTAGAACAAGATGAAGAATTAACACTTACATGATCAACAAAACAATGGAAGAGTCATTGTGCTTCTGTCATATATGCATGCAAACCAAGAATGGGCCCATGGGCAAAGCCACACTTTGCTTAGACTTTGTCAGAAAATTACATTGCGTATATAAGTAAAATATTAGGTTTTAGAAGTACATAACATATATTGAACACACTTTGTCGCAATTTTTTTACTTATTTCAAGTTTGAACACCATTGAAATAATTAATGGCTTTGCCACTGAATTGGACAACCCCTCAAAAGTCATTTCAAGGCAAACAAAACAAGCACAAATGTATAGTATGCAAGTTAATAGAGATAGTATGAACAACAAAGTCACAACATTAAAATAAACAAAGCCAAAGAAGCAAACTAGCAAAGTCCAAATATTTAAGGGGCCACCCCCGCTCGGTGATTTATGATTTATGTTGCTAAGACTCTCTGAAAATGTTAGTAGGTGCGTGTCGGACCCTCCATAAGTAGAGCATATTTTGGAGGATCTGACACGGGTGAGACATCTGGAAACTAAATCTAAAGATGACAAATTTACTGCTAGGAAACTCTTTCTAAACAAAACAAAAAAACTTTAAAAGCACAAACTTATAAAAAACGTAATCTAGCAATTATTTAATCACTATTTGTAGGTTAAGGAAACATAAATACACCTCAGATACGAACAATAAAAGGAATAGAAATATAAAACAGGAACAACTGTAATGCTAGTCGGCACTGTAACATTTAACATTAGTCTCAAGCATCAGAGAGATTCCCATCGACAAATCATCATCCCCCCTGTAAGGAGTGCTGATGTCCCTGTCTGTTTTATCATCATTGCAAGGACTAATGCAAAAAAAAAAAAAAAGGAAAATTTTAAATAGGCAAACTCAACGAATCAACACCATTATTTATCTGATTTCATGAAATAAGGTGAAAAAGCTCAAATAAAGATGAAAAAACAAAAAGAGAAACCGATAAAGCCTCTAGCCTCAGATTAAAATTTGTTTCATAGTAAAAATACTCAAAGTATATTTAATGCCATCATAGGCAGAGGCAGATCATTGTTCAGCTCACAATTGAATGCAAGAAATAAACATGAGCAAAAATTCAAGGGATAAAAGAAGAAAAAAAGACAGAAATGAACAAGAGAAATTGATACCCGAAGCGGCGAGCTTAGAATTTTAGAACTTTGATGGCTAGGGTTTTTGAGTCTGCCGTATGGGTTTAAATAGGTGTAACACAGACTTCGGGTTTATTCATAGCAAAAAGAGGGGGAATATATTTGCTATGATACCCCTGAAGTTATATTGTATTATTAAGTGGGCGTTTGGACATAAAAACTGTACAATTTCGAGAAAAAAGTAAAAAGAAAAAAAAAAATTAAGTGAAAATAATATTTAAAAATTAGAGTTGCATTTGGAGATGAATATATTTTTGATTGTTTTTGAGTTTTTGTGGGTGATCTGAGTGAAAAAAATTTGAAAACAACTTTTTGAAGTTTTTCAATTTTTTGAAAACTTACAAAATTCATCTTCAACCTTGCAGTAAAAATAGGAAATTAACACTGATTTCGAAAAAGAGTGAAACTTTTTCGAAAAAGTAAAAAAAATCTATGGCCAAACGGACTCTAAGTTCGTCAATCTCTTTTTTCCTTTCTAGTTTTGAATGATTTTACACTCTTGATATGAGTTACTCCTATGGTTAATGAACCCCACTACTCTTTTTGAAAAAATTATATATTTTTTTAAGCTTGAGTTTTCACACATTTGTAAATAATTTAGTTATTTAAAACTGACTCAATGATGTAAGTCTGGTAATATATAAAAGTTTAAATAATTTATTAAACTAAAACTACATTTGGAAAAATATTCTCAATTAAAAAAATCTTCTTATTTCGTTCGTAAGCTTGAGAAAACAATAGAGAAAATGGAAAAATATTGAAATTATTCATCTTGTTTTTGTTGATATGATGGATATATGAACATGAAAAGAGAGAAAGAGAAAGAGAAGAAAAAGGGCGATTTGAAGCCATCTATATAGCAGCAACCTTTTAATCTATAGCCTATTTTTATAAATTATTGATTTGGTAATCAGCTGACAAAAAATCCGTAATAATATGATCATTCTACCACTGACAAAACATATAAAAACACTTTACGATTTGCATCACGCGCAAAACACTTTGCGATTCTCCTCCATCACTCTGTCTCTTCTCATATCTCCTCTCCGAAACCAGAAATTTGAACCAGACTCAAATTCCAAAATTCAAATCGTAAGTATTGCAATTCATCTTCAGAATTCAAATTAGTTTTTGAATTCAATTGATCTTCATGATACAAATTAGTTTTCATTATTCACACTTGAATGACGTTGTTCGACGGATGAACCATGAGATTTTCAATGACAAATGAATTTGCATTATAAATTTGCTAATTTAAACCTAATTTAAACGCCAATTAGGATATAACGAAGTTTTGTACTGCATAACATGCTGAAGTTTTTGGTTTATTTGCTAAACAAGCTAAAGTTTTTATTATTTGCTAAACTTCAACACTAAAATACACTTAAGTTATGTCTTGCGTTCTATACTTTTATTATGATTTGTTAAAGTATGCTTAATTCTAATAAGTTTTTGTTATTGAATGCTTATGTTATTTAGTTCATTTCCTATAACTTCATATTATTATGCTTAAGTTTTACAGTATTATCCTGAAGGAAAAACATATTTTTTCCTCTTTGTTATTTTTGACTTTATAGAAAAATAATATTAAAAAAGACGCAAAAAAATATTCTAAAAAAACATTAAGTTCCATTCATTAAAACTAGAAAAAGAAAATAAAACATAATTAATCATCCATAAAAATAACAACAGAAAACAAAACATAATAACCAAAAATAAAAATAAAATAACCTAGTCATCCATATCATCAGCATCGTCACTGTCAGATGCATGAGCATCTTCATCTCCAAGACTATCATAGGACCCATCTCTGGCCAGCATCTCAAGCCTATCAAGCTTCATCTTGATTTCTTCCAAATCCCTATCGTACTTGTCTATCAACTCATCTAGTTTCAACTCGAATGCCTCAATGATATCTTGCTTAATTTCGTCAACTATTTGTCTGATAACAACATTCATTTCTCTCCCTTTTTTTTAATCTCCTAAAATATTTGTGTTTGAGTGAATAAACTCACAAGGCATACTGTGCTTATATAGGTGAAAAAAACTTCTACATGGTATATGAAAAGATATATAGGAATTTTAAACGTCTAATGAAAAGCGTGCATGAATCTGATGGGAATTTAATTACTACACTAACACATACTCCAATACAAAATAATTCCTACATTAAATATTTTATTGCTGAAGTTTTTTAGTTAATTTGCTAATACTTCAGCCCATTCTATGCTGAAGTTTTTTCATTCATTTGCTAATATGCTGAAGTTTTTCTCCCCGGATACAATAGTTTTGCCATTACCTTTTTCATAAACTTCAGCACAAGATGCTGAAGTTTTTTTCCTGCGCTAGTGTAATTTTCTTCTACATGATGAAGTTAAATATAGTTTGTGCTTAATTTTGTCCTACATTAATCAGCTTTTTCATGAGCTTTTTTCTCTAGTATATTTGCTCAAACTTCATCTTTTTTTCATAATTAAATTCTTATCCTAATACTTGACACTAAACATGTTTCTCTAGGATGAGTTCGATTTGCGTTGTTCCTACTTTCAATGGGAGGTGGACTACTGACTTCAAATACTTGGATCATGATACAAAGCTTGTTCTTCTTAATAAACATGTATCACTCAATTATTTCCTGAAGAAAATTAGTGAAGTTACAAATAATGATTCAACCAGATATTCAGTAAATGTATGATTTGATATCAAACTAAATACAAGCAAAGGTATGCTTCTAACTTCAGATGAAGAACTCAATACTTGTATACATTTGCAGGAGCCACTCCGAATTATGAGGAAGCTAAAGAAAGTTTTGGAGTCAATATGGAGCGTGGAAGGCCAATCAGATTAGCACGGTCGAAAAGGAGAAAGAAAAACAAGCGGCAAAGTCCCCTCCATGTGTGCGGTCGGGGATTGATCGTGCATTGGCCGCGCACTGAAGGCAGTGAGCTGGGTGAAACCCGCGGCCGCGGATGTACTGACGGAGACCAATAACCTAGGGTTAATTATGTAATTTCTAAGGCGATTAACCTAAACCTATATGAAGCCTAATTCGCCCAGAAGAAAAAATATAGTTGTTTTTAGGAGATTTTGGAGGCAAGAACACCGGAGAAAGACAGAGAATTTCCCTAAGAGTATTCATCTTCTTCTTCTTAATTCCATTGTTGATTATAACTTTTTATATTGAATTTTTATCTATTAGTATGAGTAGCTAAACCCGTCATCTAGGGTTGATGGAACCAATTGTTGGATGAAGTTTTTCTCCAGTTTTGATATAATTGAGTCGTTTTTACTCTATGATTGTTCAACTACGTGTTGTCTTGTGATTAATTGAAAGGGCCCTTGATTAATCGTGTCTAGTTATCTTGTGCTACTTGAGAAAGAACACTTGGGTAGATTGTTGTTGAACAACACCACTTTCGGGTAAGTTAAGAGATTAATTACTTGAATTTAAAAGCGGGGTTAGAGATAACGAAGCTTTGGTGGGATATTTCTGAGTGGTATAAATTGTTAACTAGAGTAGTTCGAGAGAATGCTTCTAGTAAATTATCGTAATTGATCGAGAGATAATTACCGTAGCCCAGAACTCATCATCCTTATTGAGTGTTACGGCGAGATTATAGCTAACGTGTCAGGAATTAATCCGACAATTTGGAAAATCAATAGCCCTAGATCCTTTTACCATTGATTTCAACTTTATTCTTGATTATTGCTAGTTTTATTGTCATTTTTCCTTAGTTGAATAAATTCTACTCATTATCTATTTAAAATCTTGCATCCGGAAATTGTCTGAGCTCATCATTAGCGTTATTAAAAGTTGTAGTAAATAGGTTAGTTCCTTGTGTGATTCGACTCCGGGCTTGAACCAGATTATATTTGCAGCGACCGCTTTGTCCTTTTTACAAGGCATAGTTGGGCGTGATCAACGCTCATTATTCACATGTATTCACGTTATTGTATTCAAGAATACAGCAACAAAAAGCGTCTTAAATCAGGGCAGTCCAGTTGTACGCGCATGTATTCACATGTATTCGTGTTGCTATATTCAAGAATACATCAGTAAAAAGCGCCTAAAATCAAAACAGTCCAACTGTACGCGCATGTATTCACATGTATTCGCGCCATGTATTCATGAATACATCAGCAAAAAGCGCCTAAAATCAGGGCAGTCCAGTTGTACGTGCATGTATTCACATGTATTTGCGTCATGTATTCATGAATACAACAACAAAAAACACCTAAAATCAGGGCAGTCCAGTTGTACGCGCATGTATTCACATGTATTCGTGCTGCTGTATTCATGAATACAACAATAAAAAGCGCCTAAAATCAGGGTAGTCTAGTTGTATGCGCATGTATTCACATGTATTCGCGTCATGCACTCATGAATACAGTAACGACACTCACCTTAAAAATAGGTATATCGAGTTGTCTAAGAGAGATGAAAAACATAAATAGCGTATTTCATGCATCAATGATAGTATATACCAAAAATACTTATTTTGCTAAGAAATATAAAAAGTAGCTACAGAAAATAATATTTTAAAATAATTTTGATTTATGATAAATAGGGTTTATACCTTGACTATAAGAGGTAAAATTTCTAAATTTAATTAATACTGTTAATCAAGTATTACATAAATTATCCTGAGACCATAATTTCTTTTGTAGCCACCTAAACATTACATAATTTTTGCGAATTTTTGTGTTGCGACAATTTAGTTAATGCAATCAATTAACCAAACTACAGTCAGATTTTTGTATAACAACATTTCTATATAATAATATTTTACTATAAAAGTCAAGTTATTTTGGAATTAATTTTCACATTATTATATTATAATATAAGTTTTTTGTAACAGCTAACATTTAAAAATATTCAAAACAAACAAGGTGATAAAGATTACAACTAAATCGACGCAAGACCAGAATACAACTAGATACATTCTTATCTCCTGAAATCTACCAATGTGGCATCTTCACCCTAAAGCGAACCAAGTGTCGCATCCTAATTGGAGATGAAGGATTCCATTTGGCACAAAAGATAAATTCCAAAGTATCAATTTTCCTTTCCATTTCTTTCATGTGTTTTTCTTTTTCCAACATGGCAATTATTTGGGTTCCCTACAAATTACAATATCTCTAAAGCAACAGTAATTAAGAAATAGATTCTTTAGGAATGGCCTCAAAGATAAGGATAAGAGGCATTTCTTCTCATTGGCTACTCTCAAATTCACAACCCAATCCCATCCGTTGATTTCCTAAATTCTTGCATTTTGACAATTGTCAATTGTCACTCTCCAACATTTCACCATAGCCATAATAAAACTATTCAAATAGAAACACAAAGGCAGACACAAAGTATACAATTTAGATTACCAGTTCCCATTTTCTTGACACCTCCCAAATGGCCACCGTCACGTCACAAGCCTCCGCCGCCGTCTTCCGGCCAACCACCTCCAAGTCAAGGTTCCTCAGTGGAGCATCTGGTAAACTAAATAGGGACGTGTTTTTTAAACCCTCAACTTCTTCATTTTACAACTCATTCAAAGTTGAAGCCAAGAAAGGTGAATGGCTTCCAGGCTTAACCTCTCCTTCTTATCTTGATGGAAGGTATGTATGCACCTTTTTACTTTTACTTTCGCCGATCATTTGAAATTATTAATTGCATTCGCTAGTTAAAAGTCAGCTATTATTTTTGGAAGCGACTAAAAATATATTTAGGGGTACTCGTCATTATGCAGATATTAGAACACAAGGATTATTATGGTTGAATTAAATATAATGTACTAAGAATTGTTATACGGTAAATAACATTAGAGAAGTTGCTTACCTTTGAGGGTGTTTCAGTCTTTACATATGCTTATCCGATTATTGCTTATTCATCTATATTCTTAGTTCACCTTATCCCGTAAAAAAGATACTATATAGATCTCAATATAAGTTATGCATATATGAGTTATGCCTGTACTAAATCTAAGGTATGATTCACGGGTTCACGTACACTCACTAGCTTTCGTCTCAACTTTATATTTATATTATTTCGTCTCAACTTTAATTTTTCCTGTTATACCCACGACATTAATTATTCATTTCAAATCATTTTCTCAAAATCATTAAAAATAGATATCAATTAATATGAGTATCATGGTAAATTATGCACATCATTTAGTATTTCTTAAGGGGTATGAAAAGTCAAAACGTGGCAAGTAAAAATGAACGGAGGGAGTATATAAGAATATTTAGCTGAGAGCCCAAATTCAGTTCGTTGGTCCAGTTATTATTGAACTTGAGATCGTTACGTGAACCCAGTGACGAAGCTAGGATTTCATTTAGGGTGTTCAAAGCTTCAAATAAGTAAAAATAATCTCTGATAAAGAGTGTTCAAATATATATGTTAAGTGTCACTAAAATCTAATATTTTACCTAAATATACAGTGTAATTTTTCGATGAAGGGTGGTCAATACCTTCGTCCTTGTGTGAACCCATAAACTTTAAATTGTGAATCAGTTCCTAAGAGGGTTTTGTGTTACAAACGGTACCTTATGTTACTTTGTGAAATATTAAGCTGAAATTAGTTTTTTTCCGCCGTACTACCGACTAAACAACAGAGACGGAATCAAGATTTGAACTTTATGGGTTCGGGATTGTACTCCTTTTAAGTTACTACTGGGTTCCAATTAATAAGTTGTACATATTCAATAGATTTCTTAAGACAAATACCCAATTTGAACTCGCATCCCGCACTCTGCCTACGCCCCTACTGAACAACACCTACGTAATTGTTGTAGACTCGCTGGTGACAATGGTTTCGATCCATTGGGACTTGCTGAGGATCCAGAAAGCTTGAAATGGTTCGTTCAAGCCGAGCTAGTGAACGGTCGATGGGCCATGTTAGGTGTTGCTGGAATGCTACTGCCTGAGGTTCTCACCAGTGCTGGACTCCTTAATGTACCAAAATGGTACGATGCTGGAAAATCTGAGTACTTTGCATCTTCATCAACTCTGTTTGTGATCGAGTTCATATTGTTTCACTACGTCGAACTTCGACGTTGGCAAGACATTAAAAACCCAGGAAGTGTGAATCAAGATCCGATTTTCAAGAGCTATAGTTTGCCTCCTAATGAAGTTGGTTACCCTGGTGGTATTTTCAATCCACTTAACTTTGCTCCCACATTGGAAGCTAAGGAGAAGGAAATTGCCAATGGTAAGTCTCTACTTAAACACAAATTAGTGGTTTTCTTAATCGAGTTTAACTTCTATCTACTGTCCGTATAATGATCACGTTAAAGGTAATTACAAATAATTAACTGATCAGCAAGGTTCGAGTCACCAAGGGAGCAATAGCTCCAACAAAGGGGATCAAAGGGGGAAGGAATAAAAAACTTATATTATATATATAAGGTGATTTTTTTTTCCGTGTACATAAATTAGATGTAGAACCCCTTGGGGTCTTTGTGTGATTAGTTTTTTATTTTTTTGAAAAAATTCCTGCTTTCGCCACTAGTCATAGTATTTTTTATTTTTTTTACAGTGTTAGCGTATACTATAAGTTAAATGCAACTTTATGCGTCGTAGAATCAATTTAATATTTTTGTGGATTTGCAGGGAGATTGGCAATGTTGGCATTTTTGGGATTTATAGTGCAGCACAATGTGACAGGAAAAGGAGCATTTGACAACTTGTTGCAGCACCTCTCAGACCCATGGCACAATACTATTATCCAAACATTCTCCAACTAGAGAACCATATTGACCTTGGAGTTAAGACATTGTTACTTTGTAATCATTGAGTTAGTTAATTTTTTTAATGGAAAGTAAAAGCAGACAGATTTATTTTTTAAACAAGTACAGAACAACTACAATTTGCATTTCTTATTCATGTACTATATTAACTCTGCTATATAATCAAAACAACATGAATGCAGTACTAATCTCTCGCTATGTGCAAGGTCCGGAAAAGGGCCGGACCACAAGAGTTTCTTGTACGCATCCTTACTCTGTATTTCTGAAAGAGGTTGTTTCCACCGCTCGAACCTGTGACCGTGACGTCCAACTACTTTGCTCCATGAGCTTCAGAAATTCAGCGAATTCAATTTTTCCATCTGTGTTATCATCAAAGGGCACAATCATCCTCTGGCAATCCTCCAATGAAAATTCCAAGAAACCCATCTCGCAAATGACTTTCTTTAGCTCATTTGCATCGATATAGCCATCTCCATTCTCATCAAACATATCGAAAGCTTCTTTAACTTCTTCTAAACTAGGCTCTGTTTCATCGAAAGAATCGAAAACCTCAGCCAATCCAACCCCATTTTGGTTGCAGAAAGTCATTAGTGTATCCAATACTATCTCAACATCTTCCTCCAATAGTGCCTCATTATTAGTAATAACAATGTCAGGGCCACAGTTTTTTGCCTTTGATGAAGTTTCAGACTTCTTATATGGACTAAATACCAAAAGAATGGCTCGAAATAAAGAAGAAAAACAAGAACGAAATTCCTGAAATGTGATTACTAAGCCAAGAATAATACAACTTAAGATAGTCGAATTGAAATGATTGAGTCCATCAGCTATCTTCTTGGCCTGAGCTGAGAATGAAAAGATCTTCTCCATAGCTTAATTAATTGTGTTCCTTTTCCTTGGAAATTTTTGAATCAGATTAATCATGAGATGAATGTAGAATTCAAGTTTCTATATAAAGAGACAGTTCAATGAGTCCAGTCTTGGAAGAAAATCTGGAGGAAAGAATGTTGAAAAGTTTATTAAGTTTCCATTAGAAAAGAAAATGGACTAGTTTTGTTTTATCCTTCTTTGTGCATCAAAAGTCGGCATATAATTTCTTCCTGGTAATTCACGTTAGTAATAATAGCATCCAACAATCCGTGTCGCCATAATAGGGCAAAGACTACACGTTGAAGAAAGCAAGAGAAAACCAGGCCGGTGTTTACACATGCAAATTAGTGTAAGTGAATAAGAAAAATAAAGAAAGCGAGAAATATATATTTTTAGCCGCTACCAAATAAATAGAAACAAAATGTATATTTTGGCATATATGTGGTATTATATACATGTGATAAATATATTTAATACATTTTTTAGCTAGCGAATGCAAATAGTTTCGGACGACAGGTGAATTTTGTATTTTGCCCATTAGGAAATTCTAGTGCCAATTAATAGAAAGGATATAAGCTAAGTACGGGCAAAGAACTCTTTTTGTTTTCGTTCAAATTTATCTTTACATAAAAAATGGCTAAATCTCGATTATTTTTGAAACTATAGTTTTATTTCCAATTATCACTTGTAAATCTAATTATTTTTGAATTTCTCCTAATTTAAAGACTTACATTAAGCCCAATAACGTTGGAGTTGGAGTAGGTCTAACCAGACCAACGAGCACTTATAAAGCAATTATTAGGGTTCAACTTCTTGGAAAATTCCTACCAAAAAAAAAAACTTCTTGGAAAATCCTTAGTCATATAATCTCTCAACTATAATTGGAAAATGTGGAGTTGTGAATCACGACTTTATGTACTTTCATTGACGACTGTCAAGCCCTTCCCTTGACTTAGTTTACTTAGTCATGCACCTTTAATTTTGAGGTTTCTTTACACCTTAAATTTAATTTACGTAAGAGGATAATAAAAAATTGGAACCAGGAGACAAACTTATAAAGTGCAATAAAAATGTAGGCATAGGGTAAACGTATAGTACCAAACATCATCCAATTCAGGTTCAATTAAAACTATCACACATTTTATTATGATACACTCCTCGGGGTGCGGTCCTTTCTCGGACCCTACATAAACGTAGAATGCCTTATACATTCGGCTACTCGCTACTCTTTAATTATATTAGGGGTCTATGAAAATTTATCTAAGATTAATTATATACAAATATTGAAGCGTCTCAATCTTGGGTAATCAGGCACAAGAAGAGGTAGGGAACGACCTAAGAAGTATTGAAGAAATGTTATCACGCAGGATATGGTTCAATTCTCAATGAAATCAGATCAGGGAACAACATAGAGAACAAATAAGGATCAGTTCCCCTAGTCGTCGTGCAATCAGCTCTACAACTGTAAAAGTTGTTGCACTGTACCGTCTGGCAGCAGTACAACAACATAGTTGTAGCTTGCTAAGGCCAAACTAAAAGACTCTTTATTGCATCATCTTTGGTGATCTCACACACGTATTATCAACATGAGGCAAGAGATTTCATTCCCTAACACTTGCAAATCCAAAAATTATATTCTCTCAAGTGCTAGCCACCACCTCTCTCAAGAATAAAGTTGTTGCAACCTCAAGGACTAGATCCAAAGATTGAAGATATCTTAAGTCCTTAAATTTGTTAAGTCTTTGTTATTTTGTTCTTCATTTGTAATCCAACACTACTTTCAAGAAGTGTCTTTGTATGACAGATTTAAATCACTATTTGGTTTAATTTCTTGACTAGCGTTAGTAAAGATTTGTTGCTTTGTAATAGAGTTATTGCAAAGGACTAACAATAGAGTTATTGTAAGGGGTGAGAGATTAAGAATTTAATTCCTAGATTGCAATAGGTTGTAATCTGAACTTTGCTCGGTTTAGTGGAGTTGAAATCCTACGGGTATCCTAAGGGAACGCAAGACCTGGCAAAAAAGAATCTCACTTAAAGGCTGCCAAAGGAATTTTGAGGTATCCTAAGGGAACGCAGGACCCGGTTCTCGTCTATTTTTTAGGAGATAATTTTGACTTGGTTGGACATGCTGATGCTGATTATGTTGGATATCTGGTAGATAGAAAGAGCACATCTGGAATAGAACATTTTCTGGGGTCATGCTTGATCTCATGGGGTACAAAGATACAAACTTTGTGGCTCTTTCTACTACTGAAGCTGAATATGTGGTTGTTGCTTCTTGTTATGCTCAACTTTTATAGATCAAGCAACAACTTGAATACTTTGGCGTATTTACATCTTGAACACGATACAACACAAAAGGGCAAAACGCATTGATATACGACATCACTTTTTGAGAGATAATGTTGAAAAGGGGCTGAGTTGTATGAAGTCCTGGAAGAAGGAGGACCAAGTAGCAGACATCTTCACCAAGGCAATGAGCAGGGAACACTTTGAAAGATATCTTCTGGTGTTGGGGTTGATCAAGCTCAACTAAGGACCCGGTCCTTTGATGATTGTCTATGTTATGAAGCAAAGGCACAATGCTAAAAAATATTATTTTATTTTTGGAAAATCTATATTGTTATAGGTATACACACATGGAAATTTCAGGACAAAATAAGTAAGAGTGACATTGCATTTCTAGAGGTTTTTGCTCAGATTTTCAAAAACCATTAACGAATCTGGTTCTTGTGACTCTGGTTAGTAGTCTCTTCAATAGTTATATGCATTTTTAAACTACTGAAGTGTCATGTCATTAATTTATTTTCGCCTCTCTCTTGATTTTTGAAGTCCAAAATGTAAACCTTTTCTGAACTGACAATTTGCCAAAAAAACATTTCCTTCTCTTAGACCCAACAAAACCGATTCTTTTCTTCAAAATCAAAATCAACCTTGTCTCAAAAAGAATCCTTCTCTCCAAATATGCCAGAAGTGAACCCAACTCTATTACCTTCCAAAATGTTAACTCCATCTTAATCAAAACCCCAAGAAGTCTTTAGTAGAAATTGATGGGATTTTAACTAAAAGGGAATGAGGTAGATCTAATATTCTAGAGAGTGAGGCCGAAATTATTGCTGGGTTTGTAGAAGTCTTGAAGGATGGAGGAATTGGTAAATGTGCTGGAAAAAGAGAAACTTAATGAGGTACCTGGTCCCTCAAGTCCTTCTCGTGATGTTAATTCTGATGATGATCTTTTTTCTCTCGAGCTATGTGTTTAAATGAACCTCCAATACAATAAAAAGGATTGATGAAAAGTAGGTTGATTGATGATTAACTGGCGTGACCTGCTGATGTAGTAAATGTGGAAGAGAGAATAAAGTGGGAAAATCTTCACTTGAAGAAAGTCGAATGAGAAAGATGCAAGAGATGATAAGGGTGAACAAATTGGGAAGAAGAAGAGGGAGACCCGACCGTCAAGAAAAGAAAGGGTAGTGTGAGTGAGGAGCATGGTTCCTTATAGAAGCAAAAGGTTGAGTTATGGGGAAGGAGACTTTGAAATATCAAAATGTGTTGTTGGGCAGAGTGTTTGTCTCTGATATTGCTGAAAAATGGAGGAACTTCTTGACAATGTTGAGTTCCAAAAATAGAATCAACTCTTTATTCCTACAAGTCACAAGGTTTATGAAGAAGAAGTAAAAACTTCTATGCAAATTTGTCTGTTACTGACGATGATACTCTGTTGTTGTATGAGAATGTGACTGCATTTGTTCTTGATGAGGCGAAGCTTGGTTAGATTCATGGTGTTTCGACTTATGGTTCAGCTCACCCAAAGAAGTAGAGAACCAGGTCCCCCTGTCTCAGTGGCAAATTACAATGTTCAGTAGAAGTGTGAGAATGAAAGATTGAGGAAACAAGTGGAGGACTTGAGAGAGAAGATGATCATTGATCAGAGGACTGAATAAACAAATGGACAAGCTCATCAAGGCCTTAGCCCCTTAATTTTCTTCCTGCCCAGTGATCCATGTCTTTCACCCCTTTCAAATTTCCTCGAATTCCTATATTCTTTTGAATCTTATGTTTGATGACATTGGTACTTTAGTTATTTAAATTGTCATATTCTGTATTATTTAAACTACTGTGATTATAATTACTCTACTATGAGAAATTACTCTATTTTGTGCAATGACATTCACTTGTTTTTCTTGTTAAGATTTATGTTGTGTTATCCAAGTGGCATGAGTTAATGTTGCTGAACTTCGTTTTGATTGTGCCTCTTCTGTTATTCTTTTCAATGATGACAAAAGGAGGAAGTTACATAGGTGTCAACGGGGGGGGGAGGGGGG
>ML286807.1:44971-58179 GCA_005239495.1 Nicotiana undulata
GAGGGGGGAGGGGGGGAGGGGGGAAGAACATAATTGAATTGATATACTGTGTTGTGCATGAAAGATAGGCCTTCTTCGCAGGGGGAACATTGTTTTTAACATGTTGCTTATAGGTCTAATCCGTAGGGGAAATTTGTAACGAATCTGTTTCTCAGGTGGAATATCAATTTTGGGTTGTCATCATCAAAAAGGAAAAATTGATAAGTTATGTTATTTCGTGTTTATGATTTACCAAACGTTCTTGAGGAACCAGATAGGGACCAGATGTGATCAGTTCCCTTGGTCATCGTACAATCAACTCTAGAGCTGCAAAAGCTGTTGCATTGTTCCGAACCGCAGTAGATACGTTACTTGAAAATTGAAAGGGAGGAAACACGTTCTTATGGGGGATATAGGTGATTCGTAGGGGGAACAATGTGGAGATTTGTTTCTCGGGGGGAATATAAATTCTAAGTTTGTCATCATCAAAAAGGGAGAAATTGATAAGATATGCATAATTTGTTTTGATGATTTGACAAACTTCATGAGAGAACCAGATAAGGAACCTGATACAATTAATTCCCTTGAGTTCAGAGTAACTAGTCAGATGTCTGGTTCAATTCTCAATGAAATTAGATAAGGAACTAATAGGGATTAGTTCCCCTGGTCATCGTGCAGTCAACACAACAGTTGTAAAAGTTGTTGCATTGTACCGTCTGGTAGCAGTACAGCAGCACATCTATAGCTTGCTAAGTCCAAACTAAAGGACACTTTATTGCGTCATCTTTGATGACCCCACACACACATATTATCAATATAGGCAAGGGATCTCATTCCCTAACACTTGCAAATCCAAAAATTGTATTCTCTCAAGTGCTAGCCACCACCTCTCTCAAGAATAAAGTTGTTACAACCTCAAGGACCAAATCAAAAAATTGAATATATCTTAAGTCCTTAAGTTTGTTTAGTCTTTGTTATTTTGTTCTTCATTTGTAATTCTACATTACTTTCAAGAAGTTTCTTTGTAGGACAGATTTAAGTCACTGTTTGGTTTAGTTTCTTGACTACAGTTAGTCAAGGTTTGTTGCTTTGTAATAGTTATTGCTAAATAGAGTTATTGTAAAGAGTGAGGGATTAAGAGTTTAATTCCTAGAATGCAATAGGTTGTAATTTGAAGTTTGCTCGATTTAGCGGAGTTGAGGTCCTACTAGGGTAGGCAGTGGCGAAGCCAGAAATTTTTCCTAGGGTGTTCAAACTTGAAAGAAGTAAAAAGAATCTCTGACAAAGGGTGTTCAATATATGTTATATACCTCTAGAATATATTTTGCCTATATACGCAGTGTAATTTTCCGACGAAGGGTGGTCAATAGTGTAGCTCCGCCCATGAGGGTAGGTCGTGGGTTTTAATCCCTTGAGCAAGGAGTTTTTCACGTAAACATCGCGTGTTCTTTGTTTACTGCCAATTTACTGTCGGAATAGATATAGAACCTGATTACTTATACTGTTTGATTTTACAGTTTGTTGCTTACCGTGTGAATAGATAGAGAACCCGGTTCTCTATATTGTTTGGTGGACTCGTAGTTTCTTTGAGTTTTTGCTTTAGTTTCTATATATGTGAAGATATGTTACTTGAAAATTAAAAGGGAGGAAACACATTCAGGGGGAATATATTTGTTCGTAGGGGTAACAATGTGGAGATTCGGTTTTCAGGAGAAATATCAATTCTAAGTTTGTCATCATCAAAAATGGGGGAATTAATGTGGTGTTCTCACTACTTTTTTATTTATAGTGTCGGGTCTATTTATGTCACGACCCCAAATTCTAACAGGTCGTGATGACGCCTATCGTGGAACTAGGCTAGCCGACCATCACCTAACTACACATTTGTTTTAATGTAAATTCTCACAATCAATAGTAACCAGCAAACAGAGTATAAAAATAATTTCTTTAAGTCTTTAAGCATCAATAATATAATTTAACAGTCTAAACTAATCCCCCCAAGACTGGAGTCAACTGATCACGAGCATCTAAGAAATAAACTAACTCTGTTAATGACAAAATAATGTCTATGAATCAAATACTAAGAACTATATGAAGAAGGGAAGTGGAGAAGTTGCGGACGCTGGACAGCTACCTCGAAATCCCAAACGCTGATGACAACGAGCTCAGACGACTACTGCTCCGAACCAGTACCTGGATCTGCACACAGGAGTGCATGAAGTAATGATGAGTACGTCAACTCAGTAGTAATGAAAATAAATCACAGTCTGAAATAAATGAAACACACAGCACAAAACACCAATCCACAAAATAGTAAAACATCAAGTTTCAATACAGTATACATAAGTTCGAAAACCAATTTCCAGAAAATCCTTTGAAACAAGTATATTTTCAACATATCATATTAAAACTCTCAGTAATATCAGTTTGAAAAATGAAGTGAATCATAGTCAAAACTCAGTAAAATATCATCATAAAACTACCCATCGGGCCATAATCATCAGTCATAAACATTTCCCTCAGCACCTCACCATCACTCAGTATCAGCCCCGCGGGAAACCTCACTGTCACGCATGCCTCTCAATCACTCGTCACTCGGCACTCGCACTCAGAATGTACCTGCGCTTACTGGGGGTGTGTACAGACTCCGGAGGGGCTCCTACAACCCAAGCGCTATAAACAAGTCACATTATGGCATAAATCACTCTCAGGCACTCGGCCTCTCTCATATCATAACATACTCACAACATTGGTCCTCGGCCTCACTCAATCAGACACTCTCAGCATGCCACTCGGGCCATGAATAAAATGGGGTTCTCGACCCAAAATAGTCTTTCATTTCAAGAAATAGTAATATTATCAAATAAGAGTGTCAACAATTTCACAAGAAAGACTGAGTGTAAAATCATAGTTTCAAAGTAGAGAGAATATCAGTAAAATAGCCCCCCAAGGGGTTAAAACAGATCAGCACTAGGCCCCAAACATGGCTTACAGCCCAAATATATCAAAACATAGTAATATTATAACTCATATGCTTTAAAAGCAGTTTCACAACTCAATAGTTGCCTAAAAAGGAATATTTTTTCAAATTTCCAATTCGTGCACGCCCCACACTCGTCATCCAGTGTGTGTGTCACTCCAAATCCATGAAAGGATGTAAAGTCCGGGGTCTCATACCCTCAGGACAAGATTAAAAGGCATTACTTACCTCAAACTAGCCCGAAAAGCTACTCTGCAACCCGCTTGCCTCTCGAATCAACTTTCGAGTGCTACAAATCTATAAAGATCAGATTTTTCTCATCAAATTATGCTAAGGGAATGAATTCCAATTGAAAAATACCAATTTTGGCACAGAAACATAAATTAGCCAAAACCCGACCCCCCTGCCCGCGTCTCGGAACTAGAAAAATTTTATACCAAAATGTTCTTCATCATCTCACGAGTCTGTACATATAAAGAACTCTAAAATCGGAGTTCGTTTGACCCTCAAATCATCCCTAAAAGGTCTCATATTCTCAAGCTCTAATTCCATCTTTTTCTACTGATTTCCATGAATTAAACACTCATATTTTGATCCTTAATCACATATAATCGAGTTTTAGGGTCCAAAATCCTTACCTCAATGAAGAACAATGATTTCCTCTCTTAAAAACCACCTCAAAAGCTTCTTCCCGTTCAAAAATGGTGGGAAAATGGGTATTGGTCGCGGAGGGTTTATTTAAATACTGCCCAAGTCTTTCTTCACTGCGATCGCGGGAGTTCCCACGCGATCGCGAAGAACAAATTCCCCAGACCCTCAAAAGACCCTACGCGATCGCGATTCAATAGAACCTTAACCCACACGATCACAAACATACCCACGCGATCGCGAAGAACAAATTCCCCAGACCCTCAAAAGACCCTACGCGATCGCGATTCAATAGAACCTTAACCCACACGATCACAAACATACCCACGCGATCGCGAAGAAAAGTTGAACCCACTCCCCACGCGCCTGACTAACCCTACGTGATCGCGAACAAGTCCACGCGATCGCACTGCTTAAGCCACTCGCCTTACGCGATCACACCCTCACTCCTGCGATCGCGATGCACAAATTCCCCCTGGCCTCCTTAACCCTACACGATCGCGGACAATTCCTCACGATCGCGATGAACAAATTTCTGCGGTACTGACACCAGAAAAACAGCAGTCTTCTCAAGATAAAAAAATACCCGTTAACCATCCGAAATCAATCCCGAGCCCCTCGGGACCCCAACCAAATCTTCCAACATATCCCATAACATCATTCAAACTTAGTCGAGCCTTCGAAACATCAAAACACTAAAATCACATCGAATTCAAGCCTAAGAACTTTGAAATTTTCTAAATTCCACCAACGATGTCGAAACTATCCAAAACACATCCGATTGACCTGAAATTTTGCAGACATATCCAAAATGCTATTACGAACCTGTTTCAACTTCCAGAATTCCATTCCGACCCCGATAGCCTATTTTTCGCTGCCGACCGGAAATCACCAAAAACTAACTTTTGCCAATTCAAGCCTAAACTACACCGGACATCACAAAAATATTCTGAACACACTCCTAAGTCCCAAATCACCTAACAAAACTATCTGAGCCATAAAATCCGCATTTTGGGGTCGTTTACCAATAAGTCAACTCTTAGTTGACTTTTCCCACTTTAAGACTATTTTTAGAGACTAAGTGTCTCAATTCTCACTACAACCATCCTGATTCCGAGCCTACCAACTCTAACACATCATAAACAATATAATCAACCTATGACAAGGCAATAACAGTAATTATAATGCAGATTCTACGTAACGACTGACCGGGTCGTTACAATTTACTGGTTATTGCTATTGTTTTCATTTATTTTTTGGCTTTTATGATCCTGTTATTATTCCTTTGGTTTCTGTTAATGGCGCTGATATATTGTCTCTTTTCGTCTTCTTGAACCGCGGGTTTTTCGGAAATAACCCCTCTACTCCCTCGGGATAGGGGTAAGGTTTGCGTACACACTACCCTCCCCAGACACCACTAGTGAGATTTTACTGGATCGTTATTATTATTGTGGTTGTTCTACATTAAGTTAATTTTCTATTGATAACTTCAAGCAGTAATAAATTTACATAGGGGCTGAAAAGCTTATAGGTAGATTTTTCAAGGAAAAAGGAATGGCTAGGAATTGATGAACCCTACCGTGAACAATCTCAATCTTGGATTATCAATTGTCAAAGAAACATAAAAGAAAGAATATACAGATACAAAAAGGTGTGTCCATATGTATAAATGCCTTTAAAAGGGAAAAGGGAAAAACCAAAAGAAGAGTAGGGAAAAAGGAAAAGAAAGCTAAAGCTAAGTGAAAGTGCCAAATGCATTTAGAGATTTGGGACCCAAAGCCAACTATTTTTAATCATAAGATGTGGCTTAGAGTTGCCTGGCCCCATCAAAATTATCTACTTTGTTTCCTATTGATAAATTGCCAACTCCAACAGGTAATATACAGAATTGCTCTGATTTTCTAACTGCCCACCTGGCCATGTTCAAATTTCCACATCAGATGAAACAGTTTCTTTGATACTAGCGATAAATCCAGTTAATTTGACATTGGAGTGTAATTAATTGATTGATTGTCAGCTAATTCATTTCGCGTCTTATTATCAGGTATAACAGTTTAGATCATGAAAACTATAGTATGACCTCAGAAATCTGAAAAGAAACGTTCAATGTTATATAAACCACCAACAAAAATGTTTATAGGGAGCGGCGCTCTCCAAACAAACTTTGAGATTCAAATATGTTACACCTAGTGCATCTAAATATATCTGTCTTCCCCTTCTATTGTTAGCTGTGTAAATGTATGTACAGTAGAAAACACACAAAGTACAACCAGGCCAGCCACTTGATCTTAATGTTAAAAAGGGAAAACTATTAACACAAGTTTCTACAACCCTCTCAACTCTGTCACTGATCTGTGCAATGTAATCGTCCATCAGGCAGGAAACGCAGGATAGCTGGTAACTATTTTCGCGAGAGCTGAACGGGAGATTTTTCGAGAGCATCATTTTAGGTTCTCTTCTTGAAGCTGAGGGACATAGATAAGGCTGCAGGATTAGCATGCAACACAGGACACGTAGTGCTTTTATGATTTTGTCACAACCTTTTGGTTGCAAGGCCCCGGAAACTCCTCAGCCAACAGATTCATATTTAATTCCCAACGTTGACCGTTAAGAACTCTTTGGAGTTGCATAGGATCAGCACGTTTAGGTTCTCTCCTGGAGGCTGAGGGATCTAGATAAGGCAGCAGGGTTAGCATGCAACACTGGAGATATAGTGGCTTTGTGGTCTTTGTCATCCTCTTTTGGTTGCAAGGCCTTGAAAAATCCTCCCCTGCTAGCAGAATCATATTTAATCCCAAGTGTTGACCATATAGAACTCTTTGCAGCTTCATCAGGATCATCAATCCGCAATGTTTTTGGGACCAAAATAGACCTTTTTGAACTCTTTTGTTCGACTGGTTCGTTGCCCTCAAGATCATCACCTTCTCTTGAATGCTTCCCTAAAGGTGAATTAGGATCAGAACCTGACGCTTTCTCGTTTTCTGTTCGTGATGGTTGACACAGCCAAGGATTACTCCAAGGAGGCACACTGCAGTTCCAATAAGGTGCAGGGTAAAATGGGATAGGGAATCCAAAGGGGTAAATAGCTGACATAGGAACTGCAGCATTCCATGGAAAAGGGAAAGGTACTCCGTGGAGGCAAGGAGCTGGAGATGGGAAGCCATTCGTATTATGCATAACTGCCTCGTGATGCTTGCTGTTACCTCCTTCCACCATCATATTTGAAGTCTTGATGGAAGATCCCTTAGAGCAGTCATCGCCGTTTTCTCCGCCTTTGCAAGTAGAATTCCTGTGTTCCTGTTTGTAAAAACCATTTGGGATCACATTCGGTACCCTTTTCTCTGCTGGATTTAAAGCAGAGGCCATAGATTCACACAGTGGTAACTCAGGACCAAAGGATAGAACAGTGCCATTTGGTTTGAACATCGGATGATGAAATCCATTTGGAGATTCAATTCTTGATGCTAGTAATACATCATCAGGGATACTTATATGATGAAAATGAGAAGCAAGATTCTTGTTCTTGCGACGACCAGCTCCCACGGGGAGATTCCTCATGGTACCACCGGCAGTCCAATACCTCTGGCAGCTCCTGCAGAAATGACGAGGCTGGTTGACATTGTTATTATTATAGTAACAGAATTTTGTATCCGTACTATTGCAACGAGGGCACGGGAGTATTTTGTCTGGCTTCTTCAGAACTGTCTGCTGGGAATCTGTTGCATTATTTGGTTCATTTTCATTCTCGGAAGATTTTACTGTTTGATGGTCTTCGTCAGTAGGAAATTGAGGACTGTTCTCTGATTCTGATGAAATTTTAGGATTTTCTGATTCTTCCACCATCTGATTTTGATCTTCCTCCTCCAGTTTGTCTTCACTGAGCTCTCTTGTTATATGAATATTGTCCTAAAATCAAAATATAATACTACATGAGCTTCTTGTGAAAATTGCAATATAATTCTTCCTCAAAAAGGGTAAATAGGACAAAGTACCGAGTAGCTTACTTTCCCCCAATTTCATTGATTCAACTTATATGGTAAAGGTGGAACATAATTGAATAAACACATAAATTATGACCCAGGAACATCTACTTAGCTGCTTTGAATTCTCAATTAATCCATTATAAAAGAACACTGAGCAGTAACGGATCTAGAACTTAGTCACATATATAGTTGAAATACCTATAAAAATGTAAATTTATACTAACTCAATTATATGCACGTATTTCTTTGTTTTGAAATCCCTTAATTTGTCAACAAAAATTAAACAGTTGAATTTTTTAAAACTGTACCTTGTCAGCTGCTTGATTTTCGTAGTCAATTGACTCACTTCCTTCATCATTCTCTGAACTGCTTGTTCTATTGTCCTCTAAATATTGATCAACATCAAACCCAGTGCTACTCCGATTATCAATCGTAGACCTACAGGTGCCGGAATATTCGCCGGATACGACCATCGGAAGTATCTTACCGAACAACTTGATTTCTGAGTCGCACGTCATATTTTCCAGCGAAAACGGAAAAAGATAAATCGGCAAAATGGAAGGGTAAAGTATAGGAAGACTCTTCAACTGTTGTAGCAGTGGTTGTGGAGGGGAGGCGCCGCCGGCGAGCTGACGTGGATTCAAGATTGATTCTTTTTCTTCTTTTTGATGCGGAGTTTAGAAGCAAAACCAGTTGGCGTTCTATAGTCTGTGAATTTGATATCCTTTAATTTAAAGGTGTCGCCACGTCACCACCCACTAATTTTCTCAGCCACAAGTTATAATGGTGGTCCAGGATACTTGATATACGGTCAGATTTATCCGTAGTAGCGTCACGGTATAACAACACTTTATTATAAAAATTATTTTTTTTAAATTAATTTTTATAATATATATTCTCTAATAGCACTTCGATATAACATCTAAAAATAATTGTTATAAAAAAATTTAACTGTAGTAATTTAATTTTCATTGTTATTCGAATATTAGGCTTGACTTGACACTCTTGTTCTTTTTAATCCATCTAAGAAAGATTAACAGTTAATTATACTTGAATGGCTTTAATATTAACATTCATTTTTTCCCCTAATAGTACAAATTTATAGAATGATATGACATGTTAAATAGCATAATATTCTAACGGTAATTTTGGTATTATACATAATAAGGAAAAGAGTTAAATATATTCATGTGCTGTCAAAAAAGATTTACCTCCATTATACTATTTGGTCATATCAACCCCTGCCGTTATACTATTACTCAAATATACCCATTAATTGGACGAATTGCCGCGTGTCCTCACAAAATTAAAATGACACATCCCCTTTTTTTACCCGCTTCATTTAACCTCTACACATTACATGCTGCCAGCTTCATTATTTTGCAATGTTTCAATTTATACTCCTTCTCTTAGAATTATTCAGTTGGGTTTATTGTTCCATTCCTTCTAGTTTAGAAATTTGACTAATCTTGAAAATCTGAACCTGGGAGAAAATGGTCTCAATGAAGGTTTGCCCGAGGAATTACTGGGCAATTTAAACATATTGAATCTTAGTGGAAACAAGTATTCTGGCAGTATGCTAGTTTCTGCATCATTGGTTGATCTCATTAAGTATAGATGTTCTTCCTTCAGCTTTTAACAACTTTCAAAGTGTTATGGGTCAGGTTATGGGTCGATGTGAAATGAAACGGGTAAAAAAAAGGGGGTGTGTCATTTTAATTTTGTGAAAACACATGGCAATCCATCCAATTGAGGAGTATATTTGAGTAATAATATAACGGTAAGGGCTGAGATAACCAAATAGTGTAATAGAGGGTATTTTTAAATCTTTTTTCGATAGTATAGGGATATATTTGATCATTTTCCGTACATAATATTGCTTATGAGTGAAAAATCTTTCTTGCTCTTTTCTAAATTTCACTTTCACTTTGATATTGTCCTATAAAATAAAATATAAAGTCTAAGATTTGGTAAAATATTATAATCTTTTTCTTATTTTTCCTAATATAAAAAATTGGCTCCTCAATTAATAATGATTTAAGTTTTGTAAACTGTGATTTATAGATTTTTGCAACATCAGATCAAATTAACATACATTTGGTCAAACCCAATAATTTGGTTCAAAACTCTATATTTGTTTAAAATCTAGGATCACATTCACTTCACGATTTGAAGTCCTTTTCAAGAAATGTTGGGTACATGAGTAGATCTTAGTACTAGTTTTATCGCACGCAAACGCAAAGTTTGAATGTGCTATACAGATTTTGAAGGATATGTTAAGAGATTATATTCTCGAGTTTGGAGGTAGTTGGGACGCTTATCTACCTTTAGCTAAATTTGCTTACGAGAATAGCTTCCAATCCAGTATTCAAATGGCACCAAACGGAACATTGTATGATAGAAAATGACGTTCTCCTATCATATGATTTGAAGCTGGTGAGATTAACTTATTGGAACCCTACTTAGTACAAGAAGCTATTGACAAGGTCCAGTTCAGACAGAGACTACTCACAACTCAAAGTAGACAAAAGTCTTATGCGAATAAGAGAAGAAGAGATTTGGTGTTCCCAATTGGGGACAAAGTGTTCCTACGAGTCTCCCTATGAAAGGTGTGATGTGGTTTGGGAAAAGAGGCAAGTTGTTCCCCGGGTTATATGATCGTATGAGATACTAGACCGAGTGGGAGTTGTGGCTTATCATTGGCACTTCCTTCTGAGTTAGCTTTTATTCATCCAATGTTTATGTGTCAATACTAAGAAAATGTACATCAGACTCATATCAGGTGCTTGAAGTACCTACTAGACCACTCGATGAGAAGTTGTCTTATGAGGAGAAGTCGATGGCTATTGTGGATAGACAAGTAAGAACGCTACAATCAAAAGAAATTGTGTTCGTGAAAGTCTTAGAGAGAAATCATATTGTTGAAGAAGGTACATGGGAAATAGAGCTATGCAAGTCAAGTATCCTTATTTATTTCAGTCTACAGGTACATACATGAGCTAAATTCGATGACCGAATTTTATAAGGCAGGGAGAATATAATACTCCTCATTACAAAAAAGGGTAATTAAGTAATTTATCCTAAAAGATAACTAATAAACAAAAAAATACAATAAAAGATGAAATGGGTACAAAGCCCTACGCTAACATAAACAAAAGAATAAGGGGGCAAGCAACTTTACTCGTCAGAAGCAAAACGAACAAAGGCGATCAAAAGCAACCATAAAGTGAATTTACTTTGTTCTAGCAAAGGGATTTACACAGAAGGGAAACAAGCTAGGTAATTGAATTCTAAAACTTTTCCACGGTAATCTGATTTCTTTACTTAATACTTAGCACACTATTAGCTATTACTTCGTTAACTAAGGGAAGAAACAACAAAATTCAAATTACTTTTAATCTAGTACAGACAATGAAATTTTGTATACATGAAGATAGAGTTGAGTAGATATAATTTTGGAATTGGATTAAGAATTTAAAAAATAAAGTTAAGAAAATTGGGAGAAATTCATGAGACTTTTCAGTGAATTAACTGGGTATATCATATGAATAAGTTGTATTTAATAGATTTTGAAGTATTCTAAACTACCAGTAGCGTGAGTAAGTATAAATTGACGAATTGAGGGTCAAACATGAACCCAAGGGTTGGGTATCCTAATTAGCTATGAATTAGCTAAAACAAGAAAATTAACACGAGATCGATATTGATGTGATTATAGATTACTTGAAGAAAGTCGTACAGATCGCTCGAGACGACGAGTTTGATATTTCGACACGAGTACTGTGAGTCGTAACCTTACCGCAATTTGTGTTTTCATAACTTGCATGATTTACACATGATTTTTAATATGAATATGTAACCGATTATTTTGAGTTGCATGTGGAAAAAGTCTTTTACTCGATATGACACCAAAATAGTTATTTGAGATGATTATCGTTATTTTAAATATTCCCATTGTCATTAGATCTGTGTTACCGTTACTTGAATTTACTGTTATTGAAATGAAATTACATGATTAGATAAGAACTGAAATGCCCTATATTGTTTTAAAATATATTTCTATGAGTATATACGGATTATAAAGGCAGGTATAAATGGGAGTACATTGAGAAGGATCTCGTAGCTAACAACGGGTTCGTTAGACCTGGCGCGCCTTGTATTTATCGATTATCGAGTATAGTTATAGTCCTCGCTAGTGGAAAAGTAGAACTAACATACAAGTATAGTTTTCCCTCGAGTAGTGACATACAGTTATATTTGACTCCTTTTACGAAATGGTCCACACAAGTGATACAGATTACAAGATCCTTTCTTGGAAATTCTCCCAAACATAAAGATTTTCTATGAGACAGAGTTTACCGAGGCTAATACCGATTTGTTAAATTGATTCTGTTACAGGAAGCACATGAATAGACTGATTATATTTACCGTTTTTTAGAGGGAAATTTAGTTTTATGATAGAATTATTATTATAGAGGCGTGCTTTCTGATTTGTCCTCATTAAATACGGTTGTGTTTAAGTATCGTTACTCACTGAGCTAATGACTCATTCTCCGCTATTATTTTTACAAAGACGGTAGTGGACGCGAGCAAGGATTCTGTTAATTAGAGTACACGAGTTGACAGTTCCTGGTGAGCCCTGCATTTATTCGCGTGGGCAAACATTGTCGTTTATTTGTTGTAGTCTCTTTCTTGAAACTCTTAGAGTTGCTCCATAGTCATTTTTATGAGTAAAGTATTCTTTTATTGATATAGACTTGTGACTCGTTTTAAACTTTTCTATCCTATACTTGGAGATGAAGTTAGTATTATTGTGTTGGAAATACTTCGTGAATGAGGATTATAACTTGCTTAATGAATATTGATAGGTTGTGTTATTGATTTCTAAGACATGTTTATTTTTGGATAGTCCTGAAATAGAGAAAATTAAGTCTGATTTTCTGTATAATATTAATAAGGCTTACTTAAGGGCACTTGCCCCCTGAGCACCGGTCACGATCCTAAATTGGATCGTGACAGTTGGGATAAAGTAGCTTTCAAGAAATCCTTGATAGGCCTTAGGGTTTCAAGATGAGCTAGAATGAGCTCGTCTTGTAGTAATTTGAATTTAAGATTTTGTCTAATTTCATACGGGTTTTATTCATTAAAATTTCGGTATCTACAAGGATATATATTGTTTTTATTAAATAATCAATCTTGAGCTCTACCATAGACTGTTTCAATTGGGCCTACGCGTCAATGCCTCCATCATTCGGTAGAAATATATAAGGGGTCGTTTGATAGGGTGTATAAGAATAGTGCAGAATAAGATGTATTAGTAATGCATGGGTTAGTAATGCAAGCATTAATTATGCAAATATTATTTCTTATCTACTGTTTGTTGTGGCGTATTAAAATTATAATGCATTACATATTTTTTAAGAAAAATAGTTGCTTACAAAAATACCCTCATATTCTCTAGCTTTAAAGGACTTTAAGGACAATTTTGTCTTTAACCATGCTAATGCATATATTAAAGCATTGGTATTACTAATGCCATGATTTTCTATGCAGATAATGTTGGGATTTTAAGTAATTAATGATATATTAATGCTTAAAATGGGTGAATGGGAAATGGA
>ML286809.1:0-21567 GCA_005239495.1 Nicotiana undulata
CCTGTGAGTTCTTAAAAGTATAAAACTAATTACCTTGAATTTACAGCACAAAAAATGGATGAATTTACCTTGTGGGTGATTTTTGAGAGGAAGTTTGTAGGGGTTTAGGTCTGGTTATTTATGAAATATAATTGGTGATATATAGCAGGAGATAAGCCTTTTAATGGGCTCTTTGGCTGACCCGAAATTGCCTCTTTTTGGGCTATCATTTAACCAAGTAGGTGACCCACCTACTTGTCACCTAGCAGCTTGTGCAGTCTCGCGAAAAAGTCTATATCTCTCTACTACGATGTCGTATTGATAAACGGTTTAATGCGTTGGAAACTAGACTAATATATCTTTAATTTGGTTGGTAGATCACCCTGTAATTCCTAGTAGATTGGGAGAAAAGCTTAATAACAGTTGACCTAAAGTTTAAGTAAAACTATGAACCTAAGTTGCGACAACTCTTGTCGACTTTTCTTTCATAACTTGTTTGACTCCAAGACTATGATACCGATATTATATGATTCAAATAACTTAAAACACAACCTCTTGAGAGTATCAAGCACCCCTAGGTTTACCCAAAAATAAGAGTTACAACCTCGTTGATTCGTTTAACTTCTAATACGTGTTAATCACTCTTATACACTCTTGTATCATTTAAGATCAATAGGATTAACTTCTTATCATCTCAAAGATAATCTCTTCTCATGTATATGTCGATTAACTTATGGCATGAGCCAACATACGTGAATATGGGTTGTAACACATAGCCAGGACAAACACCCCGCAACCCACAATACAATGAACTGAACGCCTTATAGGCATAAATTCTCAAATAAGCAATATTACATTTCCTTATACTCAGTCTAAATCTTTAATCCAATAAGTGACTACATGTCACACTCATACGACCTTCCCGTGTTCGTGCTCCCACGTCCTTCCTCACAAGGTAAAAAGTCTGCACATACATACACCGACCATGCTAACGCTGAAAAACAAATCAAGAACCCATAACCAGGGTGCAAAGCCTCTTTCACCAAACATCGATCTCAGGTGACACTAAAGACAACATCAGCTTACTCCAAACATTCAAATCCCTTGTTCTTGCTCATTCGAGCTCATGACATCCTTGTTATCAACCGACCACAATCTTGATCCTTACTTTTAATTCCATGCTGCCTACTGCACCCGATATTCCAATATGAAATAGCGTAAGAAATCCATCATAACTCCTGAATCACAGATAGGGTGAACACTTCATCATATAGAAACCTTTTACTTACCTCAATTCAAGATAACTGTAACAATACATAAGTGAATTCTCGTAATCACAAAACAGGAAAATCCTCATGGAATAGTCTCTACCCCCATTATCCTTCTGGGATCCGCCTACACCTGACAAGCCATAATACTTGAATGCTTCAAAATAAAATCCATTACGGTGGCCGACAAGCCTCGCACGCACCGGCACAAACCTCATGCATAACTTAATCACATTGAAGGAACTGATCACTGCCGTACATGTGCCATTTCAACCATGGCTAAACAGTCTATCTTCTTTTGATCATCTTTAATTGCCTCAAAAATAATAGTAACCCCATTCAACTCATAGCAAACTCAATCATCACTCATCCCGAGTGGCCTTGATTCACAAGACAATGTCGTCTAAATCCCGCAAGCCGTCTCATACCCTCCTGATAATCTTTCTACAATCTAGAGTTTATTTCTCTCACTCCCCCATACTATTCTACACGCTGAAAATAACATAGAACACTCCAATCATTTTTCCTTTCTCAGAAATTACGCTGCACGAGCTCGATTCTTAATCATATTGTTGCCTAAAACCCTTAAACACCGCATTCTTAAATTCGAATTCATTAGGACCACTGTTGAGAGTCACCCACTCTAACTGGCCCCGAATACCATCAACTCCACGGCTCTTATAGCAGATGAACACCTTCTCAATGAAGCACATGACTGAGTAACTACCCTAACAACTCGCCTATGCCTTAAGCATAAATTATGAATCTTCCAAAGCCTAACCCTGGTCCAATGGGGCCAACTTTTGCACAAATTTATCAAATCCCATGCACAATTACCATTTTTTACTTCCTTCCCCTTAGCTGCAATAACTTGCCAGTATGCCGATAATCCGCAACCCCATGAGAAGATAATCCTGCAGCCTAATTACAGACGGTGGAACTCTGCCACTTAGCCTGAATCTGCTCCTTGCACCACTCTGGACCCCACCGAAATTCTTTCTTTATTGCTAACATGACCTTGCTCAACCAACCCGTCAAATTCTTCTAAATTCTCCTGTTAGCACTTCCTGAATACTCAAACTCTCTAGCATCATTCACATATTCATCCTCCTACCAAATAGCCACTAGATTTCCTCGCAGAAACTTTCCAACCACACAACCGCTAACCTACTCACAGGAGATAACCCACCTGTGGAAATCACTAACTGACACCTTCCAACGACGTTGTACTGCACACTCTCTACAATATCAATACCCCATCCTAAGCCTGTTCTCATTCACCAACTTTATCAGTCCGTCCGCTCTTCATGTACATCTATTAAATGCGCTACAATATCTTCTAATTCACCACTATGCTGCCGCTGTAACGACCCGACCGGTCATTTTGAGATCCAGCACATCGTTCAGCAGTTGGGAGTCACGAACAACTTCATTTCAGGTATATTGACTTGTGCATATGGTCGGAATTGAAATTCAGGAAGATAAGAGTTGAATTTAAAGGAAGATTCTCATTTTAGAAGTCTTAAGTTGAAGAAATCGAGTAAGGCTGGGATTTTTAGTAAACGACCTCAGAATCAGGATCCGAAGGTTCTAGCAGGTTTGTATGATGATTTCGAACTTGGGCGTATGTCCGGAACATGTTTTGAATAACCTAGGAGCAGTTCAGCATATATTGTGGAAAGTCAGTATATTAAGGAAATTTCCTAAGTTTGACATGAAGTACATTTCAATGATACTGTTGTCATTTGGGATTCTAAGTCTGGGAATAGATCCTTATGGTGATTTTAGAGTTGGGAGCGTGATCGGAAGTGAATTCGGAAATCCGAAAGTCAATTTAAGGTCATTTGGCTAAAGATAGAAAACTGAAGGTTTTTGAAGAATTTGACTGGAAATGGAAATTTTGATATCGGGGTCGGAATGCAATTCCGGAAGTTGGAGCAGGTCCGTAATGTCGAATATGACTTGCTTGCAAAATTTAAGGTCAATCGGACGTGGTTTGATATTTTTCGGCATCAAATGTGGATGTTGGAAATTTCAAAGTTCATAAAGTTGAATTTTAGTGCGATTCATGATTTCGGCGTTGTTTGATGTGATTTGAAGCGTCGATCAAGTTCGTTGGATGTTATGGGACTGAGTCGTGTGTTTGAACGGGGTCCCGAGGGCCTCGGGTGGGGTTCGGGGTGGTTTCAGGGAATTTTCGGGTTGTATTGTTGTTGCTGTTTGCTGGTGTTTTGGTAATGCTGTGCGATCGCAGCCTTAGCTAAGCGATCGCGGAGAAGAAACTGAGGGTCAAGGTTTTTTGACCTATGCGATAACGGATGTTGGGGTGCGATCGTGGAGAAGGGCCAGGCAGGCTTGTGCGATCGCAAGGAGGAAGGTGCGATCGCGGAGAAGGAATTTTGGTAGGAGCTGGAAATGGCCTGTGCGACCGCGGGCATGCTTGTTCGATCACGGAGGAGTGATCTGGGAGGCATGTGCGATCTCTGACGACTTCATACGATCGCATAGAAGGGCAAGACTTGGCAGTGTTGATTAAAACGGGATTTTTGGCATTTCTCTCTCAATTTTCAAAGCCATGGGCGATTTTTGGAGAGCTTCAAGAGAGGATTCTCATCATATATGTTAAGGTAAGTTACTCCTACTCATTTCAAGTTAGATACAATATTATTACATGGATTAGAACATGAAAATTAGGGAAAATTTCAGGAAAATTTGGAAGAAACCTAGAATTTGGAAATTTTGATTTTAGCCACGAATTGAGCATGAATAATTGAGTAAAATGTGTAATTGAATTAATAAAGCTTCGGGTAGAGATTTTCTTCAAGAAATTTTGAGGTCCGGGCACGTGGGCCCGAGGGCATTTTGGTCAATTTCATTGAGCCGGGCTGAGGAACTTTGTAATTTAAATTGGTTATGATCTATTGCGTACATTTTCATTGAATTATCGTTATTTGGATAGTTTGGGAGCGTGCACATCCATTTTTAGTCGTCGTAGAGGCTTGGAAGGCGGTGATGAATCTTCGTCACGAGGTGAGTCTCCTTTCCAAACTTGTAAGGGGGAAATGTCCCCGTAGGTTCCTTGTTTTCTATGTGTACACGTTGAGGGGGGTCGCGTACGTACCAAGTGACAAGAGTTCGTACGAGGCGACTATATTGCTATGTCGGGTAGCCGTAGGACCCACGAGCATGCCATTTCGAACGACATGGGAGAAGTAAACATATGATGATGTAAATCCTAATTGGCTATCAGTGATATGATATTGGCACAATCCTGTTGAGTTCACGGTCGAGTCGGTACCCGTAGGTACCTATATGTAAATATATTACTATCGAGTCAGCACACGAGGCGCGGGTATGATTCGCGATCGTGGGGAGTTTATAATTATTATCGAGTCAGCACACGAGTCGCATGTATGATTCGCGATCGTGGGGAGCTTATTATTATTATTCTCGAGTCAGCACACGAGTCGCAGATATGATTCGCGATCGTGGGGAGATTATTATTATTATCGAGTCAGCACACGAGTCGCGGGTATGATTCGCGATCGTGGGGAGATTATTACTATTATCTAGTCATCACACGTGTCGCAGGTATGATTCGCGATCGTGGGGAGATTATTACTATCGAGTCAGCACACGAGTCGCAGGTATGATTCGGGATCGTGGGGAGCTTATGACCTCAGTCCTTATGACCCACCTTATGACTCCGGCCGGTTGTCTTGTCCGTGTCGGTATATGTACACTTGAGTCTGGTTCATATATGATAGTATTGGAAAGGTATTATTTAATAAGAGGAATTGGTACTTGGTACTCTTACTTGTGTTACATTATGTGTTCATATACTTGCTGCTTACTGTTTCGCATGCCTATTGCTTTAGCCTTATCTCATTCTTTATTACGTTGCTGGACCTTAGTGAGTATCTAGTCGACCTCTCGTCACTACTTCTTCGAGATTAGACGGGATACTCACTGGGTACATATATGTATATGTACTCATACTACACTTTCTGTGCATTTTGNACTTCTTCGAGATTAGACGGGATACTCACTGGGTACATATATGTATATGTACTCATACTACACTTTCTGTACATTTTGTTGCACATGTACCTTTATAGTACAATGATCGATTTGGGGACTTATACGGGCTGCATTCATCCAGAGGCGTTCCACAGCTGCCGGAGTCTCCCTTCTGTGTACCTACATTTTATATCTATTGCCTTTGTCCCATTTATTTCTCGGACAAGAGTTGTATAATTGTATAAATTCTTAGAAACTGCTAATGTACTTGTGTCACCGGGTTATGGGGATGTGTGAGTCTTGTTTTATTGAATTAAATAGATTTCATGTTGTGTTTAATTTAAAAAAATATTTTTATTTGATTATGAAATGCAATAAAGGCAACGATTTCGAAATTGTTAAACAAGAAGGTATTTCAACTGATTAAGGGGTTGGCTTGCTTGACAGTGGTGCCCGGCGCCATCACAACCCATAGGTTTTGGGTCGTGACAACGTGGTATCAGAGCTCTAGGTTCCCGTAGGTTTCACGAGTCATGAGTAAGTCTAGTAGAGTCTTGCGGATCGGTACGGAGATGTATGTACTTATCTTTGAGAGGCTACAAGGCTGTTAGGAGTACTTCCCTTCTTGATTTGTCATCGTGCGACTTGATTCCTTTAAGGCTTATTCCTATGTTTCTTCCCACTCAATCTTACGCATCGCAAAGCGCTTGTTATGAATCGAGGGTTGAGGACTTTTAATGATACAATGGATGTGGTGCGCGATGTTTCTCCCAGCGTAGTTGATTAAGGCTATCATCGTTGTTCTGCGGAAGAATGTTTTTGTCATCTCAGCTCAGTAGCTGTATTTCTGAGAACTTTGAGGTCGTGCTCAGGTGGTTATGAACTTACGATTGGTTATGGCGCGATGTTGATACAAGGGTAGAACAGTTGCCCATGTGTTGGGGTGATGAAAGGTTTGAAGGGAGGTCTTCTCAGAGTGTGATTTCGAGATTTCAGTATTTTGTACCGGCGGAGGCAAAGCATTTCGATTATAAATGATCAGGTTTTGGGCTGATAAAATAGTAAGGATTGGTGCTGTCAAGTGAAATGGAGCACTCACCTTTAATAACATATCGTCGTCATGGATCGAATGAAATGTGTTAAGTTCGTCGGTGCTATGGTTTCTTCGGTTGCTCGGGGTCAGAGTATTGTGAAGAAGTATTGAAGAATGCGGTTGGCAGAGGCCGTGAGGTGCGGAGGTTTAGTACTGGCTAAGTATTGAAAATGAAGGCGATTCGAGGAAGATGATCTTCGTAAAGATTTAAAGTTGTGATGATATGTTGGTTTAAGAGCTATAGAGAACAGTATTAAATTGAGGCAGCAGGAGGGCATCATACGATGAAGGAAGATACGTGAGAAGTGCTAGGCGGTGGTGCCAATTCTAAAAGATCAAGTGTAAGGAAAGGAAGTCAGGTAGCACCTAAGGGAATCAGTTGGGAAAAGTTGGAGAGCGGAAGCTTAGTGATGAATCAGAAGATGGGGTAGCCCATTTAGTAGATGCCCAGGAAGAGCGGACGGATTGCTAAGGCTGGTAAATGGATACATGCTTAGGATGGGGGTCTTGATATTGTAGAAAGTGAGAATCATAGCATTATGGTAGGTGTCAGTTGGCTAGTTTCCTCGGGTGGGTTGTCTTCTGTGAGTAGGTTAGCGGTTGTAGGGATGGTAAGTTCTGTGCGGAGTCCTAGTAGCTAGTCATTAGGAGGTAGAATGTGTGAATGGTGTTAGAAAATTCAAATATTTAAGGAGGGCTAACAAGAGAATTCTGAAGAATTGGGTGGATTGGTGGGACAATGTTATGTCATCAAAGGAGAAAAGGATCTCAGCAGGGACTAGAGCGGTGCAAGCAGTAGCTTCGGGCTAAGTAGGGGAGTCCCACCTCCTGTAGTATGGTCGTAGGATTGTGACCTCACGGGGTTGCGTATTTCTCGGCGTATCGGCAAGATGTTACGACAAAGGGAAAAGAGTATAGTGATAATTGAGCATGGCATTAGATAAATGTGTGCGAAGTTGGTCCTAGTGGACCAGGGTTAGGCTTTGGAAGACTAAGAATTCTTGCTTAAGGCATAGGCAAGTTGTAAGGGTAGCGACTCAGTCACATGCTTCGTTGAAAGGGTGTTCATGTGTTAGGAGAGCCTTGGAGTTGATTGTATTCGGGGCCATTCAGAGTGGCTGACTCTCAGTAGTGGTCCTAATGAATTCACAAGTTAGAGAATGCGGTGTTTAAGGGTTTCAGGCAGCAATATAATTAAGAATTGAGCTTCTGCAGTATAATCTCTAAGAGGAAGGAAGATGGTTGGAGTGTTCTATGTTATTTCAGCACGCTGGATAGTATCGGAGGAGTGAGAGAAATAGAGTTCGAGTTGTAGAAAGATTATCAGGAGGTTGTGAGACGGGTTGCGGAATTTAGGCAACAGGGTCTCGTGAATCAAGGTCACTCAGGATGAGTGAGGGTTGAGCTGTTATGAGTTGAAGGAAGTTACTATTACCTTTGAGGCAACTAAAGATGATTAAAAGAAGATAGATTGGTTAGCCATGGTTGAAATGGCACAAGTACGGCAGTGATCAGTTTCTTCGACATGATTGAGTACGTGTGCGGGCTGTGCAAATATGTGTGGGGCTCGTCGGCTGTCGTAATAAATTTCATTTGGAAGCATTCAAGTGCTATGGCCTGTCAGGTGTAGGCGGATCCCGGGAGGTTTATAGTGGTTTAGACCACTACTTAAGAATTTGCATGTATTGTGATTGTGAGAGATCACTTGTGTGTTGTTATGGTTCTCATGAGTTGAAGAAAATAAGAGGTTTCTATATGTGATGAAGTGTTCACCCTGTTAGTGGTTCAGGAGTTATGATGGAGCTTCCTATGCCATTCCATATTGGCATGTTATGTGCAATCAACGGTATGTAACTGGAAGTAAGAATCGAGATTGCGGTTCGGTGTTAACAAGGATGTCATGAGCTCAGGGGAGCAAGAACAAGGGATTTGAATGTCTAGAATAAGCTGATGTTGTCTTCAGTGTCACCTGAGATCGGTGTTTGGTGAAAGAGACTTGGTATCCTCATTACGGGTCCTTGAATTGTTTTACAGCCTTAGGGTTCTCGGTGGTATGGACGTGCATACTTGTTACCTTGTGTGGAATGTCGTGGGAGCATGACCGCGAGAAGATTGCATAAGTGTGGCATGTAGTCACCTGATTGGTTGAAGAATTAGACCAAGTACAAAGGAGTGTAATATTGCTTAATTGAGAATTTATGCCAGGAAGGAGTTCGGCTCAGTCGGTTGTGGATCGTGGGGTGTTTATCTCGGCTATGATGGTTGTCCTCGTGTGTATAAGAAAAAGGAAGCAGGTTGTTTGGACCCAGGTAAGGCTATCAACCTAGTTCAATGCGAGCAGAATTAGCGTGCTTGTGACCGATATTCAGTGATTTGTAATAGTGAGCAATTCAGCTCCGTGTATATTTCCTTATGTAAATCTTATGATGGGATCGGGTGGCACGCCGCCACGGGTATGTTATTTGGACCGGGTTGCAGGCCGCAACAGTGTGATGTTGAGCAAGACTCTTAATTTTTTTTTTCTTGTGTGTTATTTCCTATTTTCTGAGAAAAGTTCATAGTTATAACGTAAGTTGAGTAGTCCCTTCCTAGTGTCTTTCCCTTAGGTGTCGTGTTCGAATTGTGGCCTATTGGCGCGTTGTGGCATCGTGTGAAGCTAATGGGTGTGTTTGGGGTGATTGGTTGTCTGAGCAGTTCATACTGGGTGAGACGAGATTTATAAATCTGGGGTCGGTAGGATAAGATTATGCAAGCATAATTGCATGGAATTCCCACTATTGGTTTGCAATGAGGTGGTGATCTGAGTTTAGAGAAAAGATTTCAACGTGGGGTTAACTCTGCAGATGATTATGAATTTCCACACATCTCCTCTGTTGTGGTGATATTGTCAGCGTTATATCAAAATGTATGAATGTAACTTATAATGTGCTTTGAGAGCATCAAAGTCGCAGAATCTTGGCTATTAAGATCCAGGGAGCGTCATGGTGGTCAGATAATGGATTAGGCGGTGCATGGTGCTGATTCAGCAAGGACCCGCAATTGGGTTTTGGTGCCTTGTGTGGTAGTTGATGCGGTGTTCACATATTAGAATCAGGCATGGCAGAGAATTTCCAGTGTTGGAACTGGGGTCTGAGTTTAGTATATGGAAAAAGGGAATACCTTCAGATGTTATCAAGCTAATGTGCCCAACTGGGTCGTGGTAGCCCATGCTGGTGCGCGAGGTGTTAAACAATGATTTCAGATAATTCTGGGGCAGTTCTTGCCCCGTTCGAGGACGAACGTCTGTTTAAGTGGGGGAGAATGTAACGACCCGACCGGTCGTTTTGAGATCCAGCGCATCGTTCAGCAGTTGGGAGTCACGAACAGCTTCATTTCAGGTATATTGACTTGTGCATATGGTCGGAATTGAAATTCAGGAAGATCAAAGTTGAATTTAAAAGAAGATTCTCATTTTAGAAGTCTTAAGTTGAAGAAATCGACTAAGGCTGGGATTTTGAGTAAACGATCTCAAAATCAGGATCCGAAGGTTCCAACAGGTTTGTGGAAAGTAAGTATTTTAAGGAAATTTCCTAAGTTTGACTTAAAGTACATTTCAATGATACTGATGTCCGTTTGGGATTCGGAGTCTGGGAATAGATCCGTATGGTGATTCTGGAGTTGGGAGCGCGATCGGAAGTGAATTCGGATATCTGGAAGTTAATTTAAGGTCATTTGGCTAAAGATAGAAAACTGAAGGTTTTTGAAGAATTCGACCGGAAATGGAAATTTTGATATCGGGGTCGGAATGCGATTCCGGAAGTTGGAGCAGGTCCGTAATGTCGAATATGACTTGCCTGCAAAATTTGAGGTCAATCGGACGTGGTTTGATAAGTTTCGGCATCAAATGTGGAAGTTGGAATTTTCAAAGTTCATAGAGTTGGATTTTAGTGCGATTCGTGATTTCGGCGTTGTTTGATGTGATTTGAAGCCTTGATCAAGTTCGTGGGATGTTATGGGACTGAGTCGTGTGTTTGAACGGGGTCCCGAGGGCCTCGGGTGGGGTTCGGGGTGGTTTCGGGGAATTTTCGGGTTGTATTGTTGTTGCTGTTTGCTGGTGTATTGTAATGTTGTGCGATCGCAGCCTTAGCTATGCGATCGCGGAGAAGAAACTGAGGAGCAAGAGTTTTGACCTATGCGATCGCGGATGTTGGGGTGCGATCGCGGAGAAGGGCCAGGCAGGCTTGTGCGATCGCAAGGAGGAAGGTGCGATCCCAGAGAAGGAATTTTGGTAGGAGCTGGAAATGGCCTGTGCGACTGCGGGCATGCTTGTTCGATCACGGAGGAGTGATTTGGGAGGTCTGTGCGATCGCAGACGACTTCATACGATCGCATAGAAGGGCAAGACTTGGCAGTGTTGATTAAAAGGGGATTTTTGGCATTTCTCTCTCAATTTTCAAAGCCATGGGCGATTTTTGGAGAGCTTCAAGAGAGGATTCTCGTCATATATGTTAAGGTAAGTTACTCCTACTCATTTCAAGTTAGATACAATATTATTACATGGATTAGAACATGAAAATTAGGGAAAATTTGAGGAAAATTTGGAAGAAACCTAGAATTTGGAAATTTGGATTTTAGCCACGAATTGAGCATGAATAATTGAGTAAAATGTGTAATTGAATTAGTAAAGCTTCGGGTAGAGATTTTCTTCAAGAAATTTCGAGGTCCGGGCACGTGGGCCCGAGGGCATTTTGGTCATTTCATTGAGCCGGGCTGAGGAACTTTGTAATTTGAATTGGTTATGATCTATTGAGTATATTTTCATTGAATTATCGTTATTTGGATAGTTTGGGAGCGTGCACATCCATTTTTAGTCGTCGTAAAGGCTTGGAAGCCGGTGATGAATCTTCGTCACGAGGTGAGTCTCCTTTCCAAACTTGTAAGGGGGAAATGTCCTCGTATGTTCCTTGTTTGCTATGTGTACATGTTGAGGGGGGCCGCGTATGTACCAAGTGACGAGAGTCCGTACGTGGCGACTATATTGCTATGTCGGGTAGCCGTAGGACCCACGAGCATGCCATTTTGTGCCTTATTTGAACCATTGTATGTATTATAAATTGTGTTTATTGTTGAACGACATGGGAGAGGTAAAAATATGATGATGTAAATCCTAATTGGCTATCAGTGATATGATATTGGCACAATCCTGTTCAGTTCATGGTCGAGTCGGTACCTACGTAGTCGGTACCCGTAGGTACCTATATGTAAATACTATTACTATCGAGTAAGCACACGAGTCGCGGGTATGATTCGCGATCATGGGGAGCTTATTATTAATATCGAGTCAGCACACGAGTCGCAGGTATGATTCGCGATCGTGGGGAGCTTATTATTATTATCGATTCAGCACATGAGTCGTAGGTATGATTCGCGATCGTGAGGAGCTTATTATTATTATCGAGTCAGCACATGAGTCGCAGGTATGATTCGCGATCGTGGGGTGCTTATTACTATAATCGAGTCAGCACCTGAGTCACAGGTATGATTCGCGATCGTGGGGAGCTTATTACTATCGAGTCAGCACACGAGTCGCATGTATGATTCGCGATCGTGGGGAGCTTATGACCTCAGTCCTTATGACCCACCTTATGACTCAGGCCGGTTGTCGTGTCTGTGTCGGTATATGTACACTTGAGTCTGGTTCACATATGTTAGTATTGGCAAGGTATTATTGAATAAGAGGAATTGGTACTTGGTACTCTTACTTGTGTTACATTATGTGTTCATATACTTGCTGCTTACTGTTTCGCATGCCTATTGCTTTACCCTTATATCATTCTATATTACGTTGCTGGACCTTAGTGAGTATCTAGTCGACCTCCCGTCACTATTTCTTCGAGATTAGACGGGATACTCACTGGGTACATATATGTATATGTACTCATACTACACTTTCTGTGCATTTTGTTGCACAGGTACCTTTATAGTACAATGATCGATTTGGGGACTTATACGGGCTGCATTCATCCAGAGGCATTCCACAGCTGCCGGAGTCTCCCTTCTGTGTACCTACATTTTATATCTATTGCCTTTGTCCCATTTATTTCTCGGACAAGAGTTGTGTAATTATATAAATTCTTAGAAACTGCTCATGTACTTGTGTCACGGGTTCTGGGGATGTGTGAGTCTTGTTTTATTGAATTAAATAGATTTCTTGTAGTGTTTAATTTACAAAAAATTATTTATTTGATTATGAAATGCAATAAAGGCAACGATTTCGAAATTGTTAAACAGTAAGGTATTTCAACTGATTAAGACGTTGGCTTGGCTGACAGTTGTGCCCGGCGCCATCACAACCCATAGGTTTTGGGTCGTGACAGCCGCTCTCCCACTTTGGTCAAACTCCCCCTTTACGTGATTGCTCGACTTCCGCTTCTTAAACCTGGCCTCCTAGAAATGGAACCACCTCCTAGCACTTCTCACATATCTTCCTTCATCGTATGCTACCCACTTGTTGCCTCAATTCAATATCATTCACTGGAGCTCTTAAACTAGCACATCACGACAACCTTAGGCCTTCACGAAGATTATCTTTCTCGAGCCGCCTGCATTAGAAATACCTATTCAATCCTGAACCACCGCAAACCACAATCTCTGATAGTCGTTTCTTCCCTACTACTTCACAATATTATGATCCGATGCAACCGAAGAAACCCTAGCATCGGCGAACTTAACACATTCTATTCAATCAAGGACGACGATACCACATCACGGATAAAGATTCACCTCACTTGAAAACACCAAGTCTTATTACTTTATCAACCCAATCTTGAACATTTATAGTCCAATTGCCCTTCCTCCGCCGGAACCAAAATACCAAAATCTCGAAATTATGCTCTGAGAAGACCTCCCTTCAAGTCATTCATTACCCCAACATATGGATAACCAATCGTAAGCATCATAACAATCTGAGCATAGCCTCAAAGTTCTCAGAAATACAGCTACTGAGCTGAAACAACATAATATTCTTCTGCAACGCAACAACAACAGCCCCAACCAACTACACATAGAAATCATCTCGCACCATATCCGTAGCACCATTTAAATTCCTCAAATCCTCGATCCATAGCAAGCGCTTTGCGACTTATAAGATTGAGTAGGAAGGAACATAGGCATAAGACTTAGAGGGATCAAATTGCACGATACGAAACCAAGAAGGGAAGTACTCCTACAGCCCTATAGCCTATCGACGATAAGTATAAACGTCTTCGTACTGATCCGCAAGACTCTACTAGACTTGCTCATGACTCGTGAAGCCTAAGGGAACCTAGGGCTCTGATACCATGTTGTCACGATGCAAAATCCATAAGGTCGTGATAGCGCCGGACACCACTGTCAAGCAATCCAATTATTAAATGGTTAAGTTAAATTTTCTGTTTTAGCATTTATGAAATCATTACCTTTCACTTTATTACATAATAACTGAATAAAATACACTAAGTAAATACATTAGTCTAATATTCAATTTTAAATCCCTAACACATCCCAGAACCCGGTGTCACAAGTGCATGAGCAAATTTTTAAGAATTTAAAAGATACTACAATGCTTGTCCGAAATACAATTGGACAAGGAATTTAAAATAAAAATAAATACATCAGAGGGAGACTTTATCAGCTGCGGATCGCCTAAGTCTCCAAGCAAGCCACATCAGTGTGAATGTACCTGTGCAATAAAAATACACAGCTAGTGTAGCATGATTACGAAAATAACGTTTACTCAATAAGTATCCCGCCTAACCTCAGAGAGGTAGTGACGAGAGGTCGATTTGACACTTGCTAGGGGTCAGCACAATATAATATATGAAGGATATCGACATGGTTATTAAAATCGAATAACAAATAATGACAGGGAAGATCAACTGTTTCCATAAAATTATAAATTCTCTGGGTTCCGTCATTTCATCTAACATTGTACGTCCTTAAGACAATTTAACAATTCAAGTCACAGGTGGTATATAATATGTATATCTCATGCGTAGGAAATACCGAGGGTCGTTCGGCCCGAACATACAATAATAAAATGTGCACTGCCGAGGGTCGAATGACCCGAACCATAGATGCATCTATCTTCCCCGCTCGCAAATCGATCATGCGACGTGGTTATACATAAATACGGGGTCATCCTGCTCGCGAATCATACATGCGACTCAGGCGCCCATAGTTACACATATTCACACCAAGAAACCATATGTTATCAGGAAAATTAGCTATTCAATGAGGTGATAGAAATCTATTTTTAATGAACATGAAAATAGCATTTAAGCCTTCCTGGGGATTTACTTGCCAATTTCAACAGGGTTCCAAACACTATAAATTTATCCGAAACACAATTATCCAACGAAGAATCAATTCTCCTTCTAGATGATTAATAAAAGTAAGCCCTATCCTTTTTAGAGATTTAATTACTAACTGACAGCGTCACATGATATTCAATTGACAAGGTCACAAATATAACAAGTAAAGCAGGATAGTGGGTCTTAGACTACCCGGACATAGCATATTGGTAGCTACGCACGGACTCCTGTCACCTCGTGCGTACGTAGCCCCCGCAAATAATAATATGTAGTCATTTAGTTCACCTATGGGGACAATTCCCCCTCACAAAGTTAGAAAGGAGACTTACCTCGCTCTGAAATTTCATGACCGACTTCCAAGCCCTTCTGATGGCTCCAATTGATGCTCAACGCCCCAAAACTATTCAAGTAACAGGCAAACCAATATAAATTCACTCTAATACTTGTAACAATTCAAATTATATAAATTCCCAACTTCGCTCAAAGATTTGACCAAAATGCCCTCGAACCCACGTGCCCGGATTCCGAAATTTCTCGAAGATAAACCCTACCCATAGCCTCACTAACTCGTGGTTAAAATTCAAAACTACCAAATTCTAGGTTTTCTTCAAAATTCTATAATTTTCACAATTCGCTACACTTAAATCTGAACATAAACCATGTATTTAACTTGAAATGAGTTGGAATATCTTACCTTGTGATCCTTGAAGAAAATTCGCCACACCAAATGAGAGAAATGAAGGAAATGGCCAAATTTCTCATTTTTAAACAATTTCCCCAAGCCCCTTTTTCGTACCTGCGGTCTCCATTTCGCACCCGTGCCTCTGCAAGTGCGGCAGCTCCATCGCACCTGCGGCCCCAGCCAAGCCAGCCCAAACCTCGCATCTGCGGCGCCAAAGCCGCTCCTGCGGTCCGCACCTGCGGCCAAGTCCTCGCAGGTGCGGTCACACCAGACATCAACAGTTTCATCTCCTCTTCAACTTCAAATTTGATATGTTAACCAACCGGAATCCACCCGGGTCCCCGTTCAATTACACCAACCTTTCCCAGAAAATCCCACAGACTTGCTCGAGGCCTCAAATCACATCAAACAATGTCGAAACCACGAATCGTACTCCAATCCAAACGTTACGAACTTTGAAATTTCAAACTTCTACATTTGATGCCGAAACCTATCAAATCACGTCCGATTGACCCCAAAATTTTGCACACAAGTCATATTCGACATTACGGACCTTCTCCAACTTCCGAAATCGTATTCCGACCCCGATATCAAAATTTCCAATTCCGGTCGGACTTATCAAAAACCTTCAAATTACTATCTTTAGCCAAATGACCTACAGACATCCGAGTTCACTTCCGATCGCACTCCCAACTCTAGAATCACCATACGAAGCTATTCCAAGCTCGGAATCCCAAACGGACATCTATAACACTGAAATGCCTTCCAGCCCAAATTTATGAAATTCTTCTAAAATGCTATCTTCCCTAATATGCGCTGATACTCTCCCGGGTTATCCGACTCCCGATCCGAACATACTCCCAAGTACGAAATCATCATACGAACCTGCTGGAACCTTCAAATCCTGATTCGGAGGTCGTTTACTCAAAAACCCAATATTAGTCCTTTCTTCTAACTTAAGGCTTCTGAAATGAGAATTATCCTTCCAAATTGACTCTGACCTTCCCAAAATTCAATTCCGACCATGCCTATGAGTCGTAATACCTTAAACGAGGCTGCCTGTAACGACCCCAAATCCTAACAAGTCGTGATGGTGCCTATCGTGGAACTAGGCTAGCCAACCATCACATTTCTACGCATTTGTTCTATTATAGTAAAGTCACAATTTAGTAATAAACAACAAACATAGCACAAAATAAATTCTTTAAGTCTTAGCGCCCCATTAATAGTCTAAACAACCTACCAAGACTGGACTCAAGATGGTCATGAGCATCTACGAAATAAAACTAACTCTACTAGTGTCTTAAATGAAGTCTAGGGATGAAATGCTAAAACTGAATAAGGAAGGGAAATGGAGAAGTTGTGGACGCTAGACAACTACCTTGAAATCTCATAAACTGCTGCTAACGAACAGAGACAGCTACTACTCCGAGCCGGTACTTGGATGTGTGCACAAAGGCACAGGGAGTAATGATGAGTACGCAAACTCTGTAGTGATGAAAATAAATCACAGTTTGAGAAAATACGAAACACATATCACATATACACTAGTTCACAAAAATAGTAAAAACACCAAGTCACCATAAAGTATTCATCAAATACATGAGTTCGAAAACAAATTTCCAGAAATCCTTCGAAACAAGTATAAGTTCAATATATCTCAGTAAAACTCTCAGTAAAAATCAGATTGAAAAAAAAATGAAGTGAATCATAATTCAAGAACATAGTAAAATCATCATAAATCTGCCCCTCGGGCCATAATCATTTCTCGTAACAATTTCCCTCAGCATCAGCCCATTAGGCAACCTCACAGTCACTCAATATTAGACAATCAAGCAACCTCACAGTCACTCAATATTAGCCCATAAGGGAACCTCACAGTCACTCAATATTAGCCCATCAGGCAACCTCATAATCCCTCAATATCTGCCCCGCGGGCAACATCACTCATTAGGTGCCTGCGCTTACTGGGGTTGTGTACAGACTCCGGAGGGGCTCCTACAGCCCAAGCGCTATAACAAGCCACATCATGGCATAAATCACACACAATATTGGCCCGCATCCTCTCTGATATCACAACATCCTCACAATAATGGCCCACAACCTCACTCAGCCAGACACTCTCAACATGCCCTTCAGGCCATAAATATACCTGGTTCTCGACCCAAAAACAGTGTTTCATTTTCAATAAATAGTATCAAAATACTCTAAGTGTCAAAACAATTATCAAGAAAAGGATGAGTAAAAATCATAACATATCAAGTGAGGAAAATAGTAAAAATCAGCCCCCAAGGGGTAAACAAATCGGCACTAGGCCCCAAACATGGCTTACAACCCAAATCATGTCAAAATATATCAATACTATTAAGCATAGGCTTAAAAATCGGTTTCACAACTCAATAGGTTCCTAAATAGGGAATATATATTTCCACAATTCCAATCTTTGCATTCCAAAACCCGTGAAATGGTGCAGAGTTCGGGGTTTCATACCCTCAGGACAGGAATTAAAGACATTACTTACTTCAAACTAGCCCGAAAACGATTCTGAAATATGCTTGCCTTTCGAATCAACTCCCGAGTGCTTCGAATCTACCAAGTTCAGATTTTTATCATCAAATTATGCTTAAGGAATGAATTCCAATTGAAAAACACCTAATTTAAGCTCAAAACCCGAGATTTGCTAAAACCCGACCCCCGGGCCCGCATCACAGAACTCAGAAAATTTTATACCAAAATGTTCTTCGTCACATAACAAGTCCGTACATATAAAAACGCTAAAGTCGGAGTTCGTTTGACCCCTCAAATCGACCCCTAAAGGTCTCATAATCTCAAGCCCTAATCCCACATTTTCCTACTGATTTTCATGAATTAAACACTGAGATTATGTTCCTTAATCACCTACAATCGAGTTTTAAGGTCCAAAATACTTACCTCTATGAAGAACAATGATTTTCCCTCTTCAAAATTGCTTTAAAAGCTCTCTTTCCGTACAAAAATGGTGTAAAAATATGTGATGGCCGCGGAGGGTTTTTAATATAACTGCCCAGATTTTTAATAATCCACCAACGATGCCGAAACTATCCAAAACAACTCCGATTGACCTGAAACTTTGCAACCATATCCAAAATGACATTGCGAACCTATTCCAACTATCAGAATTCCATTCCGAACCCGATATCCTATTTTCCACTGCCCGACCGGAAATCACCAAAAATTAACTTTTGCCAATTCAAGCCTAATTCTACACCGGACATCACAAAAAATTCCGAACACACTCCTAAGTCTCAAATCACCTAACGAAGCTATCCGAGCCATAAAATCCGCATTCTGATGTCATTTACCAATAAGTCAACTCTCAGTTGACTTTTCCAACTTCAAGGCTACTTTTAAAGACTAAGTGACAAAACTCTCGCTACAACCATTCCGATTTCAAGCCTTCCAACTCTAACACATCAATAACAGTATAACCAACCTATGACAAGTCAATAACAGTAATTATAATGCAGGTTCTACGTAACGACAGACCGAGTCGTTACATTCTCCCCGTCTTAAACAAACGTTTGTCCTCGAACGGGTCTAGAAACATACCTAGAGTCTCAAATAAGTGAGGATATTTGCTCTGCATATCCTGCTCGGTCTACCAAGTAGCCTCCTCCACTGGCTGACCTCTCAATTGCACCTTCAGTGATGCTATCTCCTTAGATCTCAGCTTTCTGACCTCACGAGCCAAAATTGCTACTGGCTCCACCTCATATAACATATTACCCTCGAGCTGAACTGTGCTGAAGTCCAACACATGAGACGGGTCACCAACATATTTCCTTAGCATCGACACATGAAATACCGGAGGAACACTCGATAGACTAGGTGGAAAGGCAAGTCTATAAGCCACCTCTCTAACCTTCTGAAGTACCTCAAAAGGACCGATAAACCGAGGACTCATCTTTCCTCTCTTTCCGAACCTCTTAACATCCTTCATGGGTGATACCTTCAGCAGTACCTTATCACCTTCCATAATTGACACATCTCGGACCTTCTAGTCCGCATAACTCTTCTTCCTAGACTGCGCCGTGCGAAGTCGCTCCTGAATCAACTTCACCTTCTCCAACGCATCCCGAATCAAATCTGTGCCCAATAACTTAGCCTCGCCAGGCTCGAACTAACCAACCGGAGATCTACACCTCCTATCATATAAATCTTCATACGGGGCCATCTGAATACTGGACTGGTTGCTATTATTATATGCAAACTCCGCTAATGGCACAAATCGATCCCATGAACCACAAAAATCAATCACACAAGCATGTAACATATCCTCCAAAATATGAATAGTCTGTTCTGACTGCTCGTCGGTCTGAGGATGAAATGCAGTGCTCAACTCTACATCAATATCAATACCTCTCTGTATGGCCCTCCAAAACTGAGATGTGAACTGAGTACCTCTGTCATAAATAATAGAAACCGGAACTCCATGCAATCGAACTGTCACGCCCCAAAACCTAGAGACACGACCGGCACTCAACCGGAGGACCCCGGTCAAGCGGACCTGGAATTGCCTTTCCTATCCCACACGTTACCCCATGATTTCAGTATACATTATTCATGTGAAATAGCCATTTAGGCTTAAGCATAAACTTACAACTTGGATTCATTTCTACTTTTTATCATTACCAACATATTATACCAAATACTTACAAAATACATACAACATTTACCAACGTGGATCACGATTCCGAACCGTACCGTTACTTACCCAAAATACATATGTACATTACCCACATTGTGTCTACGGAGCGTCTAAGAGTACAAGGGAGTTATACAATACTTGCCAGTAACAAGGCTTCGGCTATACCTTACACAAGTACCAAAGTAAGAATCCGGGAGGAAAGATGGCATGAGCCACACTGGGCCCCGAGAGAAGAAGGGCTCACCACAACCGCTGATAGGACGAGGGGGGAGGCACTACTGTCGGTGTGCTGGAGTTCCTGCTATAGAACCACCTACAATAATCACAAGAATGTAGCGCCCCCGGCAAAAAGGGCGTCAGTACATTTGAATTGTACTAGTATGTATGAACAAACTTTACTCAAAGTAAACTCAATAATGCGCAGGCAAGAGACACACAGAGAGTCACACAATTACTGCACAAGAAATAGAAAGACATACAATGGAAGTTCCACAATTTTTCACTTCATCAAAATAACAATTTCAATTCCATCCTTGTCCCTCCTCAAATCTCACCCTTATTTCTCCTGTTGCGGCATGCAACCCGATCCCACCTGACAATTGTTACAGCGCGCAACCCAATCCCACCTGACAATTTCAATCACACCCTTATCACTTCTCACATATCACCCTTATCTCCCCTGTTGTGGCGCGCAACCCGATCCCACCTGACAATTTCAATCACACCCTTATCACTTCTCACATATCACCCTTATCTCCCCTATTGCGATGCGCAACCCGATCCCACCTGACAATTTCAATCACACCCTTATCACTTCTCACATATCACCCTTATCTCCCCTATTGCGATGCGCAACCCGATCCCACCTGACAATTACAATCACACCAACGATGACAAATCACATTTCAATCACAGAAAATTTCAGCAATAAGAATACAGCTTCTTTACACAGCCTTTAGCATATACATTCATACTCTTGGATTCATTATCCTTTTACCACTGTTTTTCATAACGTGGTAGTGTGGTGGTCAACTAAAGAAAGACAAGTATTACACTTCACACATCAACATAATTCGGACAACCAGTTGCACATATTTATAACAATACACGTAACGTATGCTCGAACACCACAAGTAATTTTACAATGATTAAAGTTAGCCATACATACCTGGAGTCGAGTTTCCCTTTTCAACTTTAACCCATAACCACCGAACCGACTAGTACCGTCAATCTAGTTCACAATTAGACATATTCAACTTAGAAATTAGAAGTCATGCATGAAATTCGGACTCTCTCAAGCATTTTGTCAAGCACTATGTGAACCCATCAGATTTCCAACACTATCTTTGTGAAGTTTTCCCCAACCCACTCCCTCTTACTAGATTAGCACCATTTTTTAAACATGCATGCAAGGTATTAGCTAATATTTCTAAGGTTCATTCCATGCCAACCCTTCCTTTGTTTAAAATCAGAAAATTAATGAAAAGAAAGAAAAGGGGTTGGGAACC